>MDKI01091753.1:0-17626 GCA_005239505.1 Nicotiana paniculata
TATCATTGGTTTGGGCTGATTTTCATATGTTAGAGCGTTGTGAGTGAGACTGGAAGGTACTGATTGAGTGAGGCTTGGAGCCTGGTTTTGAGACAGTTTTGAGGTCGGACTGCACACCGCTGCGACCCTGGAATCATGCCTTCGTTGGCTTGATATAGCGCTTGGGCTGAAAGGAACCCCTCCGGAGTCTTTACACCCCCAGTGAGCGCACATATATTGAGGGATGGATTTCCCTGGACATGGATCTTGTCCGAGTATTATGTTCTGGAGATGGATCTTCTCCGTGGTTCTTACGTTCCGAGATGGATTTTCTCCGTGGTTCTTATGTTCCGGAGATGGATCTTCTCCGTGGTTCTTACGTTCCGAGATGGATTTTCTCCGTGGTTCTTATGTTCCGGAGATGGATCTTCTCCGTGGGGGCTGGATCGGCCTTTTTCCTCAGTACTCGGTGACTGTGTCACTTGTGTTATGTAATATCCGGGATGGACTTTCCCTGGGCCGAAATGCCGTATTCTAGTACTGAGTGGACCATCTTATGAGAGTTTGATTACTGAGTATACATCATTCTTGATTCCATATGAATTCATGCTAGTATACAGGGTTACAAATATATGTTGATGCATCGTGTTTATTTTCCTGATATATTACTGTCATGTCCAAGTTATATACTGTTGTTCGAATTATCGGAGGTTTAGTCTGTCACTACCTCTCAGCCCGTAGTTTGGTTTCGTTACTACTGAGTTGGTGTACTCACGTTACCCCCTGCACCTTGTGTGCAGATCCAGGTACAACGAGATTCAGCTCTGGTCAGTGAGTAGCAGCAGTTTCATCAGAGTTGACGAGGTAGCAGTTGGCGACCGTGATCTCGTCTTTTCTTCCTTTTCTACCGTTGTATTTATTTTCAGACTATGTTGGTCATTTCTTTTTGGTTGTATTACGTACTAGCAGCTCATGACTATGTGACACTGGATCCGGGGTTAGTAGGATTTGAGTTTTGAATTTCATAAACTGGTTTCCAAATTTTGATTTATTATTATTTTTATCCATAGACTTGTTAAGAAGGATATTTTATTTGAAATTGTATTTAGTTAGATAAAATGGGTGGCTTGCCTGGTTCCAAGACAGGCGCCATCACGACTCCGGAAATGGCTCGTGATAAGTTAGTATTAGAGACCTAGGTTAAATGGGTCTCACCAGTCATGAGCAGGTTTAGTAGAGTCTTGCGGATCAGTACGGAGACGTCTGTACTTATCTTCGAGAGGCTACAGAACCCTTAGGGAAGTCCCATATCTTTGAATTCTATCGTGCGACTCTACTGAACTGTGAAACTAAACTTCTGTTGTTTTCATTCTATCACAGATGGTGAGGACTCGTGCTACCGATGGTGGTGACCAGATCCCAGCAGGACCAGCTTGAGGTCGAGGCCGTGGCAGAGGGAGGGGTGCAGCCCGCACAGCAGCCGGGGCAGCACCTATGGACCCTCCTATTGCCCAGGAGCAGGTCCCAGCAACTGAGATTCCAGCGGGGCAGACTCTGGCACCAGCAGTGCCCAATGTGATTCCGGGACTTTAGGAGACCCTAGCCCAGATTTTGACGGTGTGCACCAGCTTGGCACAGGCCGTCGTTATGTACACTACTACTACTACTTCTCAAGCCGGGGGAGGCATCCAGACTCCAGCTGCCCGGACACCTGAGCAGGTCACCCAGGGAATTCAGCACCTGGGGAAGCCTCAGTGCAGTAGATTGCTCCGGTACAGGATTATGTGGTCCCAGCTTTAGCTGATGATGAGCAACATAGGTTGGAGAGGTTCAGCAGACTCCAGCCTCCAACTTTTAGTGGTATAGAGGGCGAGGATTCCCAGGCCTTCTTGGACAAGTGTTAGAGAATATTACGTACTACAGGGATATTTGAGGCCAACGGGGTTCTATTCATGACATTCCAGTTTTCAGGAGCTGCACTTGCTTGGTGGGAGGCCTATGAGAGGCGTAGACCCGCTGATGCATCGCCCCTTACATGGCACCAGTTCTCCATGCTCTTTCTGGAGAAGTATATACCACAGTCTCGTAGAGAGGAGCTGCGTAGAGAGTTCGAGTATTTGCGTAAGAGAGACATGACCGTGACGCAGTATGATATGAGGTTCTCTGAGTTAGCCCGTCATGCCATCTGGCTAGTTCCCACAGACAGCGAGAGGATTCAGAGATTTTTTTATGGTCTCGCTTATCAGCTACGGATTTTTCTGACCAGGGAGAGGGTATCCGATGCTTCTTTTGAGGAGGTAGTTGACATAGCCAGGGAGATTGAGTGAGTACGCTGCCAAGAGCGTGTTGAGAGAGAGGCCAAGAGGCCTCGAGGTTCTGGTAGTTATAGTGGTGATCACTCAGGAGGTCAGTCTCGGCACAACAAAGGCAGACCATTCAGGCCTCCTTCGCCAGCTCGTCCAGCTTACAATGGTGCTTCATCAGGACACAGTCCCCGTAGCTTTCATCCGGGCCGTTCCTCATTTAGTACACTTCTAGCCCAGAGCTCATCCCAGCCACCATCAGTTCAGGGTTCCTCAGCACATGGTTCTTCTAGCAGCTACCTTGGTTCCAGGGGTTCCCTTCAGTCCCCATCATCAATTGCTGGGAGGGGTTGTTTCTAGTGTGGGGATCCGGGTCACATCAAGAGGTATTGTCCCCGCCTTTCTGGTAGTTCATTTCAGCACAGGAGCCATCCTCCAGCTTCAGCACCAGTTTCTACACCACCCGCTCAGGAAGCTAGGGGTGGAGGTCGGTCAGTCAGAGGCCGCTCCAGAGGGGGAGGTCGGTCAGGTGGAGGGCATGCCCGTTTCTATGCACTTCCGGGCAGACCAGATGCCATATCTTCAGATGCAATGATTACATGTATTATCTCAGTTTGTCACCGGGATGCTGCAGTATTATTTGATCCTGGTTTTACATATTCATATGTTTCTTCATACTTTGCACATTTCTTGGATATGCCCCGTGAGTCTTTGTTTTAAGATGTTCATGTGTTGACTCCGGTGGGAGATACTGTTGTGGTAGACCAGGTGTAACGATCTTGTATTATATCTATTGGGGGTCGGGAGACCCGGGTAGATCTATTATTGCTTAGCATGGTTGACTTTGATGTGATTTTGGGCATGGATTAACTATCTCCATGCCATGCAGTTCTCGACTGTCACGCCAAGACCATGACCTTAGCGATGCCCGAATTGCCGAGGATTGAGTGAAGAGGTTCGGTGGAGTACGTGCCTAGCAGGGTGATTTCCTTTCTGAAGGCTCAACGTATGATTGGGAAGGGGTGTGAGTCTAATTTGGCTTTTGTGAGGGATGTTAGTAGTGAGACTCCTTCCATTGATTCTGTTCCTGTGGTCCGTGAGTTCCCAGACGTTTTCCCAGCAGACCTTCCAGGCATGCCACCTGACATGATTATTGATTTTGGTATTGACTTATTGCCAGACACCCAGCCTATCTCTATTCCCCCTTACCGCATGGCCCCAACATAGTTGAAGGAATTGAAGGAACAACTTTAGGAAATCCTAGATAAGGGGTTCATTCGGCCTAGTGTGTCGCCTTGGGGTGCACCGGTGTTGTTCGTAAAGAAGAAGGATAGATCCATGCGTATGTGCATTGACTATAGGCAGCTGAACAAGATTACGGTGAAGAACCGGTATCCTTTGCACCGTATTGATGACTTGTTCGATCAGCTTCAGGGAGATAGGGTGTTCTCCAAGATTGACTTGAGGTCTGGGTACAATCAGCTGAAGATTTGGGATTCTGATATTTTGAAGACTGCTTTCAGGACCAGATATGGCCACTATGAGTTTCTGGTTATGTCTTTTGGGCTGACCAATGCCCCAGCCGCGTTCATGCATTTGATGAACAACGTGTTTCAGCCTTACCTTGATTCATTCGTTATTGTTGTATTGGTAAAAAATAGTTTCACACGTAAGCCAGCTTTTGACAACTCATCCAGTCACGTGGACATAGGAAAACACGACAGCTGGACGTGACTCCTTGAAGAGATACGGTACAAAGAGGCACGGTTCGGTAAACCCACGAACTTATCATCCACGGGAAACTCAACTTGATCAAAACGGGAGAAAGGCACGGTCATTATGAATCTAGACAAAGCTACGAGCAGATCAGGGACCCACAATTGATTACTCGAACGTTATGTAACTGAACCCCGATTACCGTTATCCTTTGTAACGCCTCATTAATGTCATAATTAGTCATTAATGAGTAACCATAGCAAGAGTCGTACGTTGTAAGAATCTCCTATATAAGGGAGGTGAATATAGCTTGTAAAGGAATCTGATTCTCGAATACGATCAACGTCAAGCTTTTATTTCTGCAATATTGTTTATTATTCATTTTTCCCATTATCTTGCTTATCAGTAACCCGTATTCATCTTAAAAATAAGCTTTAGTCAAAGGGTCTAATTCTTTGGTTAAACAAATTTGTTCCGTTATCGGGAATCTGATAATCTTTGTTTACTTTCCAAGTGATATCCTTTGAATTATGTCAAACCCCAACGACAACAACCAGCAAAGAAGTGGAACCCCAGTTCCATCCCCTTCAGGAATCCCACGTGGTTCGAGGGAACAATCCCCAGAAAGATCCAATAACAACAATGGTAATAATGATCAAACTGTGTAACAAGATCGTGTAAAGCAAATGATTGTAGAGTATGTGAGCCAAGCTTTGCAAGAATTTGCAAGAGGATTACCGGCAGCGTTGCCTACACTGCCGACGCCACCTCCCAATAACACCATCACCATGGAAAATCCTCAATCTGGGTTGGCAAACTCAGGAAGAGGAGATACTCCTAATGAATCTCTCTAAACGAGACCAGGTATATCTAATAACTCAGAATTACAAAATTTACTGCTAACCATGCAGAATCAGATGAAGGAGCAGAACGATCGCATCGAAAAAATTCCTGGTGTACCACCTGTCATTAAAGGCATTGATGTTGATAGATATTCTCAACAACCTTTGAAGCCAAGTGTGGCACCTTTTCCTATACCCAAGAAGTTTAAAATACCTGATGTTCCCAAATATGATGGAACAACTGAACCACGCGACCATGTGACTGCTTTCACTACTGGGGTAAAAGGCAACGACTTAACGAAACAAGAGATTGAATCAGTCCTTGTCAAAAAATTTGGGGAAACACTTACCAAAGGGGCCCTAACCTGGTATTCTCTTCTCCCTGAAAATTCTATTGACTCTTTTGCTGAGCTTGCAGATTCGTTTATAAAAGCACACTCTGGTGCACAAAAAGTTGAGAAGAGAATGGAAGGCATATTCAAAATAAGACAAGGAGACACGGAACTACTCCGTGATTTTGTAGATAGGTTTCAACGAGAAAGAATGCAGTTGCCCAGGGTGTCTGATAATTGGGCAGCCATGGCATTTGCAAGCAACTTGAACGATAAAAGCTCAGAAGCCACCAGGCGACTTAAGGAGAATCTAAGAGAACAAGTACAGTACTAAACTCAGAATAGAAGAAGATATCATTGCTCGTTCGAGAGATGAAGATCATTCAAGATCCAGACGTCCTGAATCAGATAGAAGATCAGGTAAAAACAGGTACGATCCTTACATAGGACTCTCGGGACGCGATATCCGCCCCAGGTTCGAAAACACTAGGTCGAACTATAGACCACAAGGAAGAGATGTAGTCTCATCCTTGTCTAGATCTAGAAAAGATCGAGATGAACAACCTAGAGGTAGTACTCAAATTGGGGATCATACCTTTAATGTAAGTACTACTGAACTTGTCTCAATATTGAAGAAAATGGGAGACAAGGTTAAGTGGCCCAAAGAGATGCAGTCAAATCCAAGTAGAAGAAACCCAGATCACTGGTGTGAATTTCACAACGATCATGGGCACAAAACTGTGGATTGCAGATTTTTACAAGGTGAAGTAGAAAATTTGTTAAAACAGGGCTATTTAACAGAATTATTTAGTGATAAAGGTAAACAGGCATACATGAGGAACAGACAGGAGCCCACAAAGCATCCTTCTCCAAAACGAACCGTTAACATAATACACGAGGGTGAAGAACTAAACAGAGTGATTTGCAAAACAACCACAAAGTTCACAATTACACACGGGAAACGTGCTCGTGGAGAAGACAATATAACCTTCGATGATGCAGATAGCAGCGGATTAATGCTTATGCATAACGATGCTCTGGTAATATCTTTACTTATTCATGACACTAACATAAAAAGAATGTTGATTGATCCAGGCAGTTCAGTCAATATCATTTTGCTAGGAGTCGTGGAAGAAATGCTACTGGGGAATCAAGTAATCCCAAAAGCACGATCCATATCAGGGTTTGATGACTCTACAGTTATAACAAAAGGAGAAATTGAACTTAGCACTTATGCTGGGGGGTGATCAAAAGAGCTAGGTTCCAAGTCATCGATACTCACATGGCTTATTACGTGATCATTGGAAGACCATGGATCCACGACATGAAAGCGATACCTTCCACGTTGCATCAGGTAATTTAATTTCCCTCTGAATGGGGGATTCAACAAATCAAAGGAGATCAACAGACCGCAAAAAATACAAATTTTGTGGTACACTACAACAAGAAAATAGAGGTGGAAGAATTACGAGATAAGGAAATCTCCCAAGCAGGTATCATCGCCCAAACAGGCATGGAAGAAATTACTGCCCAAATAGGTACGGAAGGTATTATTACTGAAACAGGTACGAAAGAAAATACATATGAGAAGGAAAATCAAGTTACCACGGAAGATATACTATACCACACAGAAACAGATTCCAGACCGGACGTCATTCGTGAACCGGAGAAAGATAAGCACATCAAAACAACTACGGAAGAGCTCGAAGCTGTTCCATTAACCGAATAAAAGCCTGAGCAGAAAGTGTATATAGGCACGAGGCTAGACTCCGCTCGAAGAGGTAAGTTGATTGATTATTTAAAGGCTAACGCAGACTTCTTTACGTGGTCCCACTCAGATATGACAGGCATTCCACCAGAAGTGATGACTCATAAACTAAATGAAGATCTATCATTCGTACCTGTTAAGCAGAAGAAAAGAAAGCAAGGACCATTCAAGAACCAAGTGATTGACGAAGAGGTATAGAAACTCTTGAAGATTGGTTCGACACGAGAGGTAACATACCGTGGGAGTACCTAAAAAGAATGGCAAGTGGAGAGTATGCGTAGATTATACTGACTTAAACAAAGCATGCCCCAAAGATTCATTCCCATTGCCTCATATAGATCAAATGATTGATGCCACCGCAGATCATGAACTATTAAGCTTTCTAGATGCATATTCTGGTTATAATCAGATTAAAATGGATCCTTTAGACGAGGAAAAAACTTCCTTTATCACGAACAGGGGGACTTATTGTTATAAAGTCATGCCTTTTGGCCTAAAAAACGCTGGAGCCACCTACAAAGGTTAGTGACCAAGAACAATGGAGGTTTACATTGATGACATGTTGGTTAAATAAACACAAGCACAAGACCATTTCCAGCACCTCTCTACTACTTTTGATATTTTACCCAGGTATAATATGAAGTTAAATCCAGAGAAATGCACTTTTGGAGTGCAATCAGGCAAATTTTTTGGGTTCCTTGTATCAAATTGAGGAATAGAGGTAAATCCCGCTCAAATTAAAGCCATAGAGGAAATAACTGATGTCTTAACAAATAAAAAGGAAGTTCAAAGACTGACAGGGAGAATAACAGCTTTGGGTAGGTTTATTTTTAGATCTTCCGAAAAAAGTTTTAAATTCTTCTCAGTTCTCAAAAGGCAGAATCAGTTCGAATGGACTGAAGAATGTCGGCAAGCCCTCAAGAACCTGAAGATTTATCTATCGAAACCACCACTGCTTTCAAAGACAAAAGAAGGGGAAAGATTGTACATCTACCTGGCTGTCACAGAAATTGTTGTAAGTGCAGTATTGGTAAGAGAGGAAAAAGGTAAACAATCACCAAGCTATTATTGCAGGGCTTGAACTTTCACGGGAGCTATCAATCGAGCAAATTGCGATCAACAACGACTTCCAACTGGTAGTAAATCAGATACAGGGGACTTACATCGCTCGAGAGACCAGAATGCGAAAATATCTTGAAAAAGCATGAGAGCTCGTGAGATAATTCAAAACATGGAAGGTAGTGCAAATACCTATAGAGGAAAATGCAGAGGCAGATGCATTAGCTAACCTTGCAGCAGTCACGGAAGTAACGAACAAAGACAATACAATTGTCGTTCAACTATTTCATTCAATAATAGACTAGGACAGGAATGAGGTAACTTTCAACAACCTAACCCGGGACTGGTGAAACGAAATTCTTAATTTTTTGTAGAATGGCACCGTACATGAAGACAGGAAAGCGGATCAAGCACTACGCCGCAAAGCTGCACGATACTGCCTTATTCGCAACTTACTTTATCGCAAATTGTTCGGAGGACCCCTAGCTAAATGCCTTGGACCTAACCAAACGGAATTTGTGATGAAAGAAGTCCATGAAGGACACTGTGGAAATCACTCAGCGGTGAGAACCTTAGTGAAAACACTAATCAGAGTCGGATACTATTGGCCTAAGTTGGAAGAAGAAGTTGAGAATTTCGTATCCAAATGTGACAGATGCCAAAGGTTTGCCAATAACATGCATCGACCAGCGGAATTACATCCAATAATATCCCCATGGACTTTCATGAAATGGGGTATGGACATAGTAGGACCTCTTCCCACATCTAAAGGACAGGTACGATTTTTACTTATACTAACCGACTATTTTACAAAATGGGTAGAGGCAGAAGCATTCAAACAAGTGCGAGAAAAGGAAGTTAAAAGCTTCTTATGGCGAAACATAATATGCCGCTTTGGAATACCGAAGGAGATTGTGTGTGATAATGGCCCACAATTCATAGGCTCGCAAATTACAGAATTCTTCGAAAGTTAGAAAATCAAGCGGATCACCTCAACGCCGTACCACCCCGTGGCTAATGGTCCAGCTGAGTCAACAAATAAGTTCATCATCAACAATCTAAAAGGTGGCTGGATAAATCAAGAGGAAACTGGCCTAATGAGTTACCAGCGGTACTATGGGCATACAGAACAACTTCAAAAATAGCCACGGGAGAAACTCCGTTTGCACTTGTTTATGGCTCAGAAGCCTTAATACTAGTGGAGATTGGTGAACCAAGCATAAGGTTCTCAACAACAATGGAAGGTGAAACGACGATTAATTAAGGACCAACCTGGACCTGCTCGAACCACGGAGAGAAGCAGCATTAATACAGATGGCAGCTCAAAAACAAATCATAGAGCGTTATTACAACCGTAAAGCTCATCTCAGGTACTTTAAAATTGGAGACTTCGTCTTCAAAAAAGTCTTTCAACCAACAAAAGAAGCAGGTGCAGGAAAGCTAAATCCAAACTGGGAAGGACCTTACAAAAGCCGAGCCATAGCTGGGAAAGGCGCCTATGAGTTGGAAGCTATGGAAGACAGAGTTCTACCAACAAGTTGGAACGCCATCCATCTAAAGAAGTATTACTTCTAAAAGAAAAGAATACCCACCGTCAGGTATCACACATTCGATTTTATTTTGAACATTTAAAAATTTTACTAACTTTTTTAGATGATAGGCATAAAGCTAACCCATCACCAGATGATGATATTAGACATGCAAAGACACGAGGAAATAACACAATTCCCGGCCTAGGGTTACACTTTCTGATGGACGTTTTAAAAGGGTTAAGCAGTCATCATCTAAAAAAATACATACCTTCGAGTCCGGAATGTTTTTCCTTTTCAGGAAAAGGACCACAAGGAAGGAATAATCAAGTGCTCGAGATTTCATTCTTCAAAGCTCAAACACTTGGGGGACCATACAGTATAGAAGGCTAAGACGAAGCAAAAAAGACTATCAAAAAGTCAAAAGCTCGAGCCTAAAGACCCATCTACCCAATGAGACAAGTGACAAAAGAAGAATCGAAAGAAATCAAAAGAGCCATCCAAATACAAAGCCTAATGCAAAAAGAAAAAACCTTCGAACATATTCAGGTTGAAAGGCAAAATGTTAGTCACGAGAAATAAATGTACATCTTTTCAAAACTGTTGTAACAAAAACAGTTAGGGGTAAAAGATCATCATCAATATACTCATTCAAAAAACTGTTCTCAAATAAAACAGTTATGGATGAAAGATCTAAATCCTTGCATTTGTTCAAAAAACTGTTATCAAATAAAAACAGTTACGAATATGAAAACATTTCCCTCATACTTATTAGAAAATTGTTTACAAAATAGTTGCGGGTAAAAACCCCAATCTTTATAAAAACTTTTACTAGTAAAAAACAGTTATTTCCTTGTATTAATATCGAAAAACTGTTACCTATGAAAAACAGTTACGAAATACAAGAGTATATCAAATCTGTTAAACAAAAAACAGTTGCAAGCGTGAGTTTTAGACGATAACCAAACACATGTAAAATGTCATGGAAGTTCCAACAAAAAACTTTCTTTTGAAACATTCTTAAACATGTGTAAAATCCTATCACTCTATTGCATTATCATGAAGTTGAGACGTCTTCTTCATGTCAATTATAAAGGGTCCTCTTCCATAAACTATGCCTATTACAAAAAGGCACTCATTTAATATGACGCTGTGCCTATTATAAAAAGGTATGAGTAGTCTAAAGCATTCCACATGTAGAACTCGAAGGTAAAACTAAAACCTCGAAAAATAAAGCATGCAAAAGACTTAAAGAGTGAAACAGAAACTCAACATAAGTCGAACTAACATTTATATATAAAAACGGCTAAAACTAAGTATTAACTTATACTTAGCCGTATAAGATTTTTATATTTACATTGTGGTGCCCCTAAGTTGTCATTTGGGGACTTAAAGGAAATCCAAATTTACCCCCGATGGGACTGGGGGTAATCACCAATTGATACAAAGAAAAAGAAAAAAGGGATAAACCAACTAGATCTTTTCAAGAGAGGGGTTGACTTCAGTGGCAAAAGGAGCGGGAGCAATTGGGGATGCAGAGGCATGATCGGCTGGAATCTCACCATCAGGTGAAGAGAGGTTATGACCCTGTTGATACTTCTCCATGGCTTCCTTAGTTTTGGCTATTTCAGCACTAAGGTCAAAACCCTCTTGACTCATTTCCATCAATGTGTCAAGGCGAGAATTCATATATGCCCAGCTCACATCGACAACAGCCACCTCTTCAAAATATTCATAATCTTTTTCCCACACTTGAAGCTCAGCTCTCAACCCATCCTTCTCCGCCTCCGTAGCTTCATGAGCGGCCCTTAATGGAACAATCGACTCCTCTAAAGTTTGATCTTTGTTTAAATCCCTACGAAGATCTTCTTGAGTACGAGTGAGTGATTACACGATCTTGCCTGAGTATTCTTCCTTCTGTCCCAGCAAGTTCTTCAAGTCTCTAATCTCCTATGAGGCACGGGACAGCTGCTCTGGGAACGAAGACTCCAGAACACTCTTATCTTTATCAGCTTGACTGCAAGAAGCCCGCTCCACTACTAGTTCTACTGCCATAAGTCTCATCTGCTGCTTCAAGGTACTCCTTTCCTCTTCTAAAGCATCCACGTCAATCCTTAGGCTATCATACTGTGCTTTCCAATCATCAACTTCTGCCTGCAACTCTCTTGTCTCTTGGTTTGTGTTTGAAATGCTCTTCATAAGCTCCATGCCTATAAGGTTAATCTACAAGAAATAAACCAGTCAGATATGGTAAATTTCATATACGAGAGTGAAAGAGGGTAACTTACACCATACCTTCAAAGAGGTATGCACGACCTCATTGGCCCATGTGAGAGCATCGTGGCTAGCTAGATTTTCTTTCTCAGTGGAACCTATAAAAGGCTTGAGCCACACTTCAGGCTCACCCGTCTTCTTGAAAAGGTTTATCTCAGCTGGAACCTCTATTACCACCTGCCGCATTTCTCTGCTGAAAGACCCTACTTCCCTAACGGAAGGCATGGAAGCAGGCAGAGAGGGAACAACAACAGGCACGGAAGGTTGAGGAGCTGGAGAAGCCAATGGAAAAGAAGCAGGCACAAAAGGTTGAAGGATTGAAGAAGTTACAGGCAAAGCAGCAACAGAAGTTGAGATAGCCAAAGAAATAGATGAAACAACTTCTTTCAAAGAAGCAGGAAAGACAACAGCCAAAGGGACGTCGTCAGGAGCAAGATCAATACCATCATGAATAGGGGAATATGAAACATTATCAAAGACAGGGGGCTCAATCACAGACACGGAAGGCAAGGTTGAGTCAGTAGGCTCATCATCTAAAACCATTCGCCTTCTCCATTGTCTGTGCACTAAAGCACCCTCTTCCTCTTCTTCTATGGAGCGAGACTCACTAATCTTCCTCTTCGAGGAAGATGAACTAACAATAATTTCCTGGGCTTGAGCCAAGGACATCTTCGGGATAGAGGAAGCAGACACCCCACGAGCAGAGAACCCTATTAAAAAGGAAAAAAAAAAGTTTAAACGACAAAAAAAAAAGATACTCGAGTAAGGAAAGAAGCAATAACAAGAGCTTCACTTACCGTGGGTCTTTTCTTGCCACCCATACCTCCCAGCGAGGTATTTACAAGATCTTTCTTCTGAAGGAGCAACATATAACAATTTTTCTACCCAATCATGAATACCAGAGACATTCTCAACAGTATTCATGATTGCTGACAGAAAAAAAAATATGGTATTAAATAAAATATCTCAAGTCAAAACAAGAAGAATTAAATGTGAGCTAAAGCATACTCACGTGCGCGATTCCACTTCTCAAGGAAGGGAAGATTTTCTTCACCCACTAAACCAGCAGTGGGTACAACAACATACCGGAGGTACCAGCCACTATCCTTATCGTCTCCAGGGGTTACCAGCACTCTTTTGCTTCTAGCAGTCAGAGTAAAAACCCCTTCACAAAATAAGGTAGGAGAGTAGAAGTGAATAAGATGGTTAAAGGTAAAAGGAACCGAGGCTAAAGAAGCCAAACTCCCAAGGCATGCGACAACTCGCCACATAAGCGGGACAACTTGTCCTAAGAAAATATTGAAAAAATGGCAAAACTCAATTAAAACTGGGTCAATGGGGGGTCTAAACCCTAAAGTGAAAGGATACGTATAAACAAAAGAATATCCCGTCTTGTAAGATGTTATTCTTTGATTACTATTCGGAATATAGACAGGAAAGTCAGATTTCCAAAAACATTCCCTACGAACAAGGGAAATCCGACCCTCGGTTATAAGGGTTGGATATCTTTCTACACTATCAAGAGAAGAAGATTGATCTACAAGAACTTGACTATCCCTAGCAAAAACAAACTCAGCATGGACAATTTCATCGACTCCAGGTTCACAAAGGCGTTCGCCTATACCTCTAGACAAAGACCGAAAAACCCTAAATCCCGGAGCAACTGGAGATCTAATGGAAGGAGGAGGAACTATCTGAGAAGAAGAAGAGCCCCTCTAAGGAGTGGATCCTAGACTTCTAAGTCTACCACCCCTCCGACTCCTACTCGGAGCATAAGAAGGCGCTAAACTTTCAATATCTATTACTCTTTGAGGTTGGTTTGAAGAAGACATGTTTACAAAGGCAAAGAAGAAAGCTCTTTACAATAGACAAAGTTAGAAAAGAGTTTCATGGAAGCAAAGAAAAGAAAACATGTATTTATACTTGAAGACAACTGTCAAACACGAAGAAAAAGGGAAATAATGATGAAAAGTCATAATTGAAGATGTCACTTCGGGACTGGCACAACCACAAAAAACCCTAAAAGGTGCTGAGTAAATGCAGAACCAATCAAAAAAGGACATGTGGTATGAGCATTAAATAGAAGTAACAAACAACGCCTATGGTTCAGAGAAGGACACAATTCAAGGAAAAGCGGTAGCAAAATATTCCCTCCATAAATGAATATCTACTTACCAAATATTAATCGCTAAATACATGGTAAGTGGGGGGGATTATCTGAATTGGTAAAAAAGAGTTTCACATGTAAGCCAGCTTTTGATAACTCAGCCAGTCACGTGGACACAGGAAAATGCGACAGCTGGACGTGATTCCTTGAAGAGATACGGTACAAAGAGGCACGGTTCGATAAACCCACGAACTTATCAGCCACGGGAAACTCAACTTGATCAAAACGGGAGAAAGGCACGGCCAGAATGAATCTAGACAAAGATACGAGCAGATTCAGGGACCCACAATTGATTACTCAAACGTTATGTAACTGAACCCCGATTACCGTTATCCTTTGTAACGCCTCATTAATGTCATAATTAGTCATTAATGAGTAACCATAGCAAGAGTCTTACGTTGTAAGAATCTCCTATATAAGGGAGGGGAATAGAGCTTGTAAAGGCATCTGATTCTCGAATACGATCAACATCAATCTTTTATTTCTGCAATATTGTCTATTATTCATTTTCCCATTATCTTGATTATCAGTAACCCGTATTCGTCTTAAAAATAAGCAAAGGGTCTAATTCTTTGGTTAAACAATTGTGTTCATTGATGATATCCTGGTGTACTCTCGTAGCCAGGAGGAGCACGCTCAACATTTGAGGGTTGTGTTGCAGAGATTGAGGGAGGAGAAGCTTTACGCAAAGTTCTCCAAATGTGAGTATTGGCTTGGTTTGGTATCTTTCTTGGGTCACGTAGTGTCTAGTGAGGGTATTCAGGTGGACCCGAAGAAGATAGAGGCGGTGCAGAGTTAGCCCTGACCGTCCTCAGCTACGGAGATTAGGAGTTTCCTGGGTTTGGCGGGTTATTACCGTCGCTTTGTGGAGGGATTTTCTTCTATTGCTTCACCTTTGACCAGAATGACCCAGAAGGGTGCTCCATTCAGATGGTCCGATGAGTGCGAGGAGAGCTTCCAAAAGCTCAAGTCATCATTGACTACAGCTCCGGTATTGGTATTGCCTACGAGTTTGTGTTCTTACAAAGTCTATTGTGATGCTTCTAGAGTTGGATTGGGAGTGGTTTTGATGCAGGACGGTAGGGTGATTGCCTACGCGTCCAGACAGTTGAAGGGGCACGAGAAGAATTACCCAGTGCACGATCTTGAGTTAGCTTCCATTGTTCATGCCTTAAAGATTTGGCGGCATTACTTGTATGGGGTACGGTGTGAGATTTTCACTGATCATCGTAGCTTGCAGTATCTGCTCAGGCAGAAAGACTTGAATTTGCGTCAGAGGATATGGTTAGAGCTTCTTAAGGACTATGACTTAACTATTTTGTATCACTCGGGGAAGGCCAATGTAGTGGCTGATGCCTTGAGTCGCAGAGCCGAGAGTTTGGAGAGCCTAGCTTACCTTTTGGCAGCAGAGCGACCGTTAGCACTTGATGTTCAGGATTTAGCGGGACAGTTGGTGAGATTGAATTTGTCAGACCCTCCACGGGTGGTAGCTAGCATGGCTTCCCGGTCTTCTTTATTTGACCAGATTAAGGCACGACAGTATTATGACCGCCACTTGTTAGTTCTTCAGGATAGAGTTCGTCGGGGTGATGCCCAGGATGTGACTATTGGTGATGACAGAGTTATGAGGATGCAGGGCCGTATTTGCGTGCCCAATGTGGATGGTATTCGAGAGTTGATATTAGCAGAGGCTCACAGTTCGCGGTATTCTATTCATCTGGGTGCCACGAAGATGTACTAGGATCTGAGACATCAGTACTGGTGGAGGCGGATGAAGAGAGATATTGTTGAGTATGTAACACGTTGTCTCAACTGCCAGCAAGTCAAGTATGAGCACCAGGTGGATTACTTCAGAGGTTAGATATTCCGGAGTGGAAGTGGGAGCGAATTACCATGCACTGTGTAGTTGGACTTCCACGAACTTCGAAGAGTTTTGATGCTATTTGTGTCATTGTAGATAGATTGACCAAGTCTGCGCACTTCATTCCTATCAGCACTTCTTACACTTCAGAGCGGTTAGCTGGTATATACATTAAGGAGATTGTCCGATTGCATGGAGTTCCGGTTTCTATTATTTCTGACAGAGGTACTCAGTTTTGGAGGGCCGTGCAGAAAGGCATGGGTACTGATGTAGTGTTGAGCACTGCATTTCATCCCCAGACCGACAGGCAGTCGGAAAGGACTATTCAGATTTTGGAGGACATGTTACGGGCTTGTGTGATTGATTTTGGTGGTTCATGGGATCAGTTCCTGCCACTAGCGGAGTTTGCATATAATAATAGCTACTAGTCGAGTATTCAGATGGCCCCGTATGAGGCCTTATATGGTAGGAGGTATAGATCTCCGGTTGGTTGGTTCAAGCCTGGTGAGGCTAAGTTATTGGGCACAAATTTGATTCAGGATGCGTTGGAGAAGGTGAAGTTGATTCAGGAGCGAGTTCGCACGGCGCAGTCTAGACAGAAGAGTTATGCGAACCGGAAGGTTCGGGATGTGTCTTTTATGGAAGGGGATAAGGTACTGCTGAAGGTATCACCCATGAAGGGTTTTATAAGGTTCGGAAAGAGAGGAAAGCTAAGTCTGCGGTTTATTGGTCCTTTCGAGGTGCTTCAAAAGGTTGGAGAGGTGGCTTATAGACTTGACTTGCCACCCGGTTTATCGAGTGTTCATCCGGTATTTCATGTGTTGATGCTCAGAAAATATGTTGGTGACCCGTCTCATGTGTTAGACTTCAGCACAGTTCAGCTCGAGGATGATATGTCTTATGAGGTGGAGCCACTGGCTATTTTGGCTCGCGAGGTCAGAAAGTTGAGGTCAAAAGAGATAGCTTCAGTGAAGGTGTAGTGGAGAGGTCAGCTAGTGGAGGAGGCTACTTGGGATACCGAGCGGGAGATGCAGAGTAGATATCCTCACTTGTTTGAGACTCTAGGTATGTTTCTAGACCCGTTCGAGGACGAATGTTTGTTTAAGAGGGGGAGAATGTAACGACCCGGTCCGTCGTTATGTAGAACCTGCTTTTTAATTGTTGTTATTGACTTGTCATAGGTTGGTTATTCTGTTATTGATGTGTTAGATTCGATAGGCTTGAAATTGAGTGGTTGTGGGGAGAGTTCAGTCCTGTAGCCTTAAAGATAGCTTTATAATGGGAAAAGTCAACTAAGAGTTGACTTATTGGAAAATGACCTCGGAATGCGAATTTTATGGCTCAGATAGCTTCGTTAGGTTATTTGGGACTTAGAAGTGTGTTCGGAATATTTTTGTGATGTCTGATGTAGAATTAGGCTTGAATTGGCGAAAGTTAGTTTTTGGCAATTTTCGGTTGGCAGTGGAAAATAGGCTATCGGGGTCGGAATGGAATTTCGATAGTTGGAACAGGTTCGAATGTCATTTTTGATATGTCTGCAAAATTTCAGGTCAATCGGAGTTGTTTTGGGTAGTTTCGACATCGTTGGTGGAATTTAGAAAATTCAAAGTTCATAGGCTTGAATTCGACGTGTTTTTGGGGTTCTGATGTTGTGCTTGATGTTTCGGAGGCTCGACTAAGTTTGAATGTTCATATATGATGCGTCAGTATGTTTGGTTGGGGTCCCGAGGGGCTCGGGATGGTTCAGATGGATAATGGGGAGTTTGGAATGGTTTTGTCACTGCTGATGTTTCTGT
>ML313255.1:0-105361 GCA_005239505.1 Nicotiana paniculata
ACTTTATTTTGACAAATACGAGCATTAGACAGTTTATACTTTATATCTAAAGCATGACCTGATTCAGATTTAACTACATGAGTGGTTTTTTCAAAGTATTTAGAAGGAACCAATCCTTATTGGATGCAACTAACATCAGCACCACTATCAATCATAGCAATAACAGTTATAGGCAAATGATTATCAATCAAAATAGTACATTGAATATGCAAGTTATGAGCAGTAATAACTTGCATCATCCCTAAAAAAGAATTTGACTTTTCAATAATCTCTTCCTGAGAAATAGTTTCATCAACCTGTTCTTTTCCTTTTGAAGAAGAAAGAATATGAGTTTGGGAAGTATTTTTCTCAATATTCGAAATACGGTGATCACAAANACCTTTGTTTTAGAAAAAGAAGTGCTTTCAGCAGGTTTCGAGGTAGGTTGGGAAGTATAAGTGAACTGAATGATATTTTCCCGAACCTTATCATCATAAACTTCTTTTAAAAGTTCAATCACATTATCAGATGTGAGAGTTTTCATATTTAAATCTTCAAATTGAGACTGAAGTTTATAAAAATCATCATTTTCACAATTGCAATTATCAATTTGACAAGTATCACAAACAGTATTATCATTCTGCTTATTAACAGAAGATTCAATTACTTCATCCTCATTATCAGATTCGGATTAATCATAATCTGACTCAGATCCTGAAGTATACAACAAACCATAAATTTGATCATGCAATTCATTATCAAGAGCAAGAGATTTGAGCTTTTCAAGCTTACAATTTGGAGCAATATGACCAAACTTACCACACTTATAACACTTAAGGTTAGCGATATCTCGCTTGGATCTATTCTTAGTAAATCTAGTAGACTTTCTATACGTCTTTNGCGATATTCTTGAGTCCTATATTTAGGTCTCTTTTTACTATAAGGTTTATCAGAGGTCTGTTTCTTCTGGGGAGAAGAGGGTCCGAATATTCCGAATTGAGTACAGAAGTCTCCTAATTGAGTTTTTTCTCTAAGCTTATCAATTTTAAGTTGTCTGGATAGCTTTAACTCATTACACATGTTTAATCCTTCCTGTGTACACACACCTATCAACTGACCATAAGTATAACCGTTGTACTGGATTTCACCAAAATATTCTCTAAGAACTTTTCTAACTCTTTCAACGAATAGAGGAGGTAAATCGTCTATAAACTTAGCTTTCCAATGATCAAACTTATTTTCGGGAAATTCCATGACCCGACTCATAAAGGTATCTTTATACCATCTAAATTCGGTTAAAGTCCCACATCTAAGACCATTTAAGAGGGTACGAACCGTCTCGTGTGGACTGGTAAATCTACCATTAAAATGTTCTAAAATTGTAAGAACTAGGGTATACACCGCATCTTCTCTATTTTTAACTAGAGCCACGCCTAGGTTATCAACACCTTCATCGGTTTCTATAGAATTAATGACAGAAGCTTTCTGTTCGGTGGTCAAATAATTATCCCACCAGCCACGTAGTTGACCTGTAAAACCCGCGATAATCATTTTGCAGATATTTCGGTCAGAGTTGTTAACACTTCTACAAATAGTACAGTACATCAACATTCGATGTACAAGAATAGTTAATTGACGATCTGTCAAACCATCAAGGTTCCATTCATAGATTTCGTTACCGCTATAAGAGGTATTCGTCTGATTCCAATCACGTTCTTCAATCAAAACATCTTGTGGAGTAGGACGCGGATAATAATACGTCTCCATTCGAGGCTTATCAGCGTATTTAAACTTAGTAGGTTTTGCTATGCCTTTAAGGCGGTTGACTTCGGACCAAGTTTGATCTTTCAAATCAAAATCTTTTGAAGCAAAATTGTCTTCCAATTTGTCTGCAAAATCATTAGATAAATCAATAGGTCTATTACTTAATCCTGAAAACTTTTTATCAAGAAGTTCTTCTAGATCATTTAAAGATTTGAATTTAAAATCCTGAATCTCAGGGGGTCTTTGAATATGAGTAAAAACTGCTTGTCCTTCTTTGCTTGTAGAAGCAACATTAGAAGATTTTGAAGAAGAACTCATTTCTTTTATCAAAGTAATTAAATCATCAAGCTTTTTGTCAAGATAACCAATATGTTCACCTAATACTTTAACATATAAACTCAAATAATTATTTTGAGCAATCAAATCATTAATTTCAGAAATACTAACTTGAGCAATATTATGATCAATAAATTTCTGAAAAGCAGAGAAAGTAATCCCTGTATTATTTGGTAATACAANACGGATATATCGCCTTCATAATATTACCATTACCGTCTTTATAAGAACGTTCTAACACATTGACATATAATGGCAAATAAGTGGCTATAAACCAAGGAACAAAATAAAGAATCTGATTATGCAGAGCACAAATTTCATAGAATTCAAATGAAATATTATGGAGATCCTCTTGACTATAAGTCTCAAAAAACCAAGTTCTAAATTGGTTCCATTTATTACTAAAAAATTCGCTCTGAATNGATTTAAATCAAAGCTCATTTCAGAAGCTGAAGGAATATATTTATCAGAAAGATTGTCTTTTATCTTGAACAATATTAGTCTGAGGATTAATCTTAACCCTTTCAATAGATGTAGTATCTATAGTATGTAAAGAGGCTGCACGATTCCTAGCTGGACCATAAGATGGTTCAATAGGAGAAATATGATTAACAGCAGGTAATAATCGATTATGAGAAAAAGATTGTCTATTATAAACTGTAGACTTATCATCAAATTAAATACAAATCCTACCATCTAGATTTTGAGTAATATGTGAAAAATCACTATTTTTCAGATTATCAGTTATCTGACTAGAAGATATCACAGAATTAAGAGTCCAAGTAGTTGGAAAATCAATTTCATCCCACCTGATAGATCTTCTGGTGGTGATCTTTGATTTGGAAAAATTAGTTTCTACCAAAATAGTCTGATCAGATGTATCATATAATTTACATCTAGGATTTAAAGTAGACAATAACTTATAATAAATCCTGTATGACAAACATATTAGCTCAGATCCAGGAACATAGTTATAACCATGGGTCTTAACATTTAAAGTTAATGCATCAAGAATATTCACATCAGACAAAGATAATTGAAGATTAGGTTGTGTATTGAAATAAACTGGACCATACGCCACAGTTGATTCAATTGAACCCATCAACGATTGTCGAAAATTCAAATTTCTAGCATCACGAAGAGCAGCTAAAAATGTTTCCGGTAACCCTTTAAGAGTTAATAGTTTAAAAGCAATTTGAACCATGCCTATATGCAGGTAATTATAGAGATTTTTATATAAATCAATATCTCGTTTGTTTAATAATCGAATAGTCTATTCAGAAGAGTTTAACGCAAGGGACTGTTCAGTCGTCTTAATCATCTGTTTAGAAGAGATTTTATCAAACCAACCATAGTCATAAATGGTTTTTATAGAAACTTTAGGAATAGCCCATTTGTTTAATAAATCAAGGTTTTGAGGTATATCTACCTCTTCAAGTCTAGTACCTTTAGTACTTACTTATCTCAGATCCATGATTTATAAATCATATTTATGTTGAACTATTTAGTTCTATTACCTATATGCGATATCAGCGAGATATCACAGACCTTAAGTGTTATAAGTGTGGTAAGTTTGGTCATATTGCTCCAAATTGTAAGCTTGAAAAGCTCAAATCTCTTGCTCTTGATAATGAATTGCATGATCAAATTTATGGTCTGTTGTATACTTCAGGATCTAAGTCAGATTATGATGAATCTGAATCTGATAATGAGGATGAAGTAATTGAATCTTTTGTTAATAAGCAGAATGATAATACTGCTTGTGATACTTGTCAAATTGATAATTTCAATTATGAAAATGATGATTTTTATAAACTTCAGTCTCAATTTGAAGATTTAAATATGAAAACTCTCACATCTGATAATGTGATTGAACTTTTAAAAGAAGTTTCTGATGATAAGGTTCGGGAAAAGATCATTCAGTTAGCTTCTACTTCCCAACCTACCTCGAAACCTGCTGAAAGCGCTTCTTTTTCTAAAATAAAGGATGATTTTGAATATTCTGCTCCTTACTCTTTAGCAGAAGTTAATAAACGAATTTATCAAAGACAGGATATTTCTGAAACAAACGCCTCTTTTACTAGAGACACTTCTTTTGATGATTTAAAAATTGAAGTGGAAAAGTTGAAACAAGAGATTAAATCTCTTAAACAAAATCAAATGATTTGTGATCACCGTATTTCAAATATTGAGAAAAATACTTCCCAAACTCATATTCTTTCTTCTTCAAAAGGAAAAGAACAGGTTGATGAAACTATTTCTCAGGAAGAGATTATTGAAAAGTCAAATTCTTTTTTAGGGATGATGCAAGTTATTACTGCTCATAAATGGCATATTCAATGTACTATTTTGATTGATAATCATTTGACTATAATTGTTATTGCTATGATTGATAGTGGTGCTGATGTTAGTTGCATCCAAGAAGGATTGGTTCCTTCTAAATACTTTGAAAAAACCACTCATGTAGTTAAATCTGCATCAGGTCATGCTTTAGATATAAAGTATAAACTGTCTAATGCTCGTATTTGTCAAAATAAAGTTTGCATTCCGCATTTCTTATTTCTGGTAAAAAATCAGTTGCATCCACCAATTATACTTGGCGCTCCTTTTCTCAATGCTATATATCCTTTTTCACATCTTGATTCAAAAGGATTTACTGCTAGATATAATGATAAAGAGATATCTTACTCTTTTATTACTGACCCCATAAGTCGTGATATCAACGCTTTGATTAATATAAAGCAAAAACATGTTGATTCTTTGCAATTAGAAATGTTTAGCATGAATATTTTTGAGACTATGAAATCTGTTAAAATACAGGAAAAAATAAAATTGATTTCCGAAAAAATTGCCATTGAAATTTGTGCAGATCATCCGAGTGCCTTTTGGAATAGAAAAAGGCATATTGTTACTCTTCCATATGAAGACAGTTTTTCTGAAGATAATATTCCTACAAAATCTCGACCTTGTCATATGATTTGAAGCACCAGTATCTATGAGGAATATCCAGAATCATCTAGTAGGTTGGCTGCAACAGGTATTCTGATTGCCTTAATGACCAACTTTTTCAATAAGAACTGGATCATAGATACTGGTGCTTCAAATCATATGATTTCTAGAATTGACATGCTTAATTCACACCTCTATTAACAAAGGAAATAAAAATGTAGTTCACTTACCAAATGGAGATATGGTTCCTGTTACTCATAAAGGGGAGGTTACTGTTCTTAAGGATCATACTTGTCACGACCCCAAAAACACCCGGTCGTGATGACGCCTGTCGTGAAATCAGGAAAGCCACACATTTCATTTATACAAAGTTATTTTCTAGAAAATCACCACATTTACAACAAGAGCCTCGCTTTTATAAAGCATCTAAGATTTGGACATCATTAATAACATGAATAAAAGAACCCCGATCCTAGATCTAGTGTCACCGAGTCATGAGCTACTACAACGTAAGAATGACAAAATACAACCTAGACAACATAGTCTGAAATAATAAAAGTGCAACTGGAAGATAGAGAAGGAGAAGGCAAGGCTGCGATCGCCGACTGCTACCTCGACGACTCCGAAAGAAACTTTGACAGCCTCTCAGCAACCACTACCGGGTTCTGATGTACCTGGATCTTCACACGAGGTGCAGGGGTAACGTGAGTACACCAACTCAGAAGTAACGAACCCAAACTAAGGGCTGAGAGGTAGTGATAGATTAAACCTCAATAATTAAAATCATCAGCGTACAAAATTTAGGCATGTTCACAGTTTATCAGAAAATAACAACAGAATATGCTAGATATATCTCAATATGCTCTACATGCCAACATGTCACAGTGTGAAAATGCCAATAGTGCTCACAACTCTCCCACAGAAGTCCACCCAGTACTATATATGGCTCTCAGGCCCAGGGAAGTTCCATCCCGGAATATGCATAAACACCGGTGAGTGTAGTCACTTAGTACTGAGGAAAAAGGCCAGTCCATCCCCACGGAGAAGATCCATTTCCGGAATACAACACTCGGACAAAATCCATTTCCAGGGAAGATCCATCCCTCACATAACATCAGCTTCAGACAAGATCCATGTCCAGGGAAGATCTATCCCTCTCATAACATCAGCTTCGGACAAGATCTATGTCCAGGGAAGATCCATTCCTCAATATCAATGCGCTCACTGGGGGTGTAAAGACTCCGGAGGGGCCCTATTGGCCCAAGCGCTATATCAAGACAACAAAGGCATGATTAAAGTATCGCTGCGGTGTGCAGTCCGATCTCATAACTGTCTCAACAACAGGCTCTCGGCCTCACTCAGTCATGACTCTCCAGTCTCACTCATATGGCTCACAGATGTATAAATCAACCCAAAACAATGATAAATATGCATATAATTAACAATTATTGAGACCGAGCATGAAATGATATGCTATAACAGGACTAAGTGTATGAAATCAAATAATCACAAAATGAGACAGTAATATACGACCACTCGGGTCTCAGCATTTTTGACGTGAAGCCTTAACATTTACACTTAACATGATTCCAAACATGTTCACATTTACCATATTAATAGACATGCGGATATCAATCCGTAATAACTACTATACGATGCCATGGGATGATCCAGGACACAAATACTTAGTGCACGCCCGCACGCCTGCCACTTGGCATGTGCGTCACCTCAATTATAGTCATATATCATATAGTTCGGGATTTCGAACCCTCAGAACCAAGTTTGGAAATGTTACCTCAAAACCGGCTAAAATGCTAGCCCACAGTGCCCTTTCTTCTATATTCAGCCTCCGAATGCTCCGAATCTACCAAAAATCAGATTCCTATCATTATTATATGCCAAGGAACGAAGCCCATTCGAAATTTATCAAAATTACCCAAAAATCCCGAAATTGGCCAAACCCGACCCCGGGGACCACCTCTCGAAATCTGATAAAATTTACATCACAAGAATCCTCATCCTCCCACGAGTCTGTACATACCAAGAACATCAAAATCGGACCTGAAATGACTCCTCAAATCCCCATTTTAAAGTCTCTAATTACAAGCCCTAATTACCCAATTTTTTTGGTACTAATTCCCACAATTTCACCACTTATCAGTCCGTTAATCACATATAAACGGTTTTTAAGTCCAAAAGTCTTACCTCTACGAAGAACTCCCGAAATCCCTCTTCAAAACCCTTCAAAAGCTTCAAACCCGTGTAGAAATCGTGGAAGAATGACCTAAGAATCGCTAAGGATCCTATTTATATGTTCTGCCCAGCAATGACCGCACCTGCGGTCCTTTTTCTCGCATTTGCGGTCCCAGGTGCGCACATGCGCGTTTCACTTAAAAGGACATTTTCCACACCTGCGATTAATCACCCGCACCTGCAGCTTCGCAGGTGCGGTCCAGGTCTCGCACCTGCAACTTTCCTTCAGCCCGACCAATTCCGCACCTGCACATGCTGGCCCGTACCTGCGGCATCGCACCTGCGACTACCCTTCCGCAGGTGCGGCCACACCAGAAGCCTGGCACCAACAACTTCTTCAGCTGTATTTTCTAACTTTAATCCTTCCGATGACTATCCGAAATCATCCCGAGCCCCTCGGGACCCCAACCAAAAACACAAACAAGTCATAAATTATCACCCGAGATTAGTCGAACCCTCGGAACACCCAAAATAACATCGAAACACGAATTCGACTTATGATTCAAGCCTAAGAATCTTAAAACTTCCGAAAATCATCTACGATGCCGAAACTAATCAAAACTCATCCGAATGACCTGAAACTTTGCACACATATCCAATATGTCTCTACGAACCTGATCCAACTTCCGGAATTCCATTCCGACCTCAATAGTTAATTTTCCACTGCCAACCAGAAATCGCCAAAAAACTCAATTTTGCCAATTCAAGCGTAATTCTACTCCGTACATCAAAACTACATTCCGAACACACTCCTAAGTCCCAAACCTAACGAAGCTATGTGAAACATAAAATTCACATTCCGAGGTTGTTTACCGATAAGTCAACTCCCTATTGACTTTTCTATCTATTATGCCAATTTAAGAGACTAAGTGTCTCAATTCTCACCACGACCACTCCGAACCCGAACCAACGGGCCCAACACAGCATAATTAAGTTAATTAACACATGAAAAAACTGAAACAGGGAAAACAAGACTATTCTCACGAAACGACCGACCGGGTCGTTACAATACTATATCTAATGTGATGTACATACCAGACTCTAAGTACAACTTATTGTCAGTATCACAACTCACCAAGGAGCTTCAATGTATTGTTGCATTCTTCCCATACTTCTTTATTTTTCAGGATCTCTGCCGTGGTCAGGTGAAGGGGATTGGTAGGGAGAATCATGGACTGTATATTCTACAAGGATACGGTCTTAAAAACTCCTCAACACAGTCTGCAGGAAGATGTCAACACAGTTGATGTATCTTCTAATCTGAGCCTAGTTCTAGTACTACCACTAATTCTAGTTCCTTCTCATCTAGTAGTTTGTGGCACAACAAGCTAGGACATTCTCCTGTAAATATAATAAAAAAATCTCAATGTAATCCGTGATGTGAATAAATGCACTCATGAACATTGTTCTGTTTGTCCTTTGGCCAAGCAATCAAAATTGTCCTTTTCTCTAAGTAACTCAACGACTAAGTCTCTGTTTGAATTAGTGCATTGTGATATTTGGGAACCTTATAGGGTGCCAAACTATGATGGAAAAAAAAATTCTTTGTCACTATAGTTGATGACTACTCTAGATACTTGGATATTTCTTATTAACTCTAAGTCTGAAGCAGTAGTAGTCCTGAGAGACTTTTTGGTCACAGCAAAAAATCTATTCTCTACTAATGTAAAGTACTTGAGAACTGCAAATAGAAGTGAATTCTTTAGCAATGAATTTACATCCTTATTAACTACTCTTGGGATCATGCATCAAAGTTCCTGTATATACACTCCACAACAGAACGAAATTGCAGAAAGAAAGCATAGAACAATCCTAGAGATGGCAAGGTCTCTCAGATTTCAAGCCTCCATTCCTTTAAGATTCTGGGGAGAGTGTGTCACTATAGCTGTCTATCTCATTAATAGATTTTCCTATAAGGTAATTGGGTACAAGACTCCTTTTGAGATGCTTTATTTACATCGTTCTTCATTGCATCACTCAAGAGTTTTTAGGTGCCTGTGCTATGCATCCAGTCCTAAAGTGCATGATAAGTTTTCATCTAGAGTAATACCAACAAATCTCATGGGGTATTCATACCCTCAGAAGGGATATATTTTATATAATCTTTCCTCAAAAACTTTCCTAGTCAATAGGAATGTTACATTCCAGGAAGAAATATATCCTTTCAAGCACATTAAACAAGTCAATAATCCTTTGTTTCTTGTGCTGGAATTTGCTCCTAATGCTATTAACAACTCAGTTAATCCTATCAAAACTCCTCAAAATGTGATACAGTCCTCTACAGCAGCCTCAGAAGATGAAATAATAGATGATCATCGTCACCTTCCAAACATAACTTATGTTTCAACTACAATTGAAGATCCTGTAGCTGATCCTCTGAGTTCAAAATAACTTAGAAAGTATTCTAGAACCAGTAAACCACCTTTGTGGTTGCAGGACTATGTGGTTCAGTCAAGAGGGTCCAAATGTACTTATCCAATCCAACTCATGTATCCTACTCACAGATATCTCCATCCTATAGTCAAGTCTTATAAACTTACTCTGCATATAATGATCCCCAAACATTCTCAGAGGCAATCAAAGATCCTCAGTGGGTGGAAGCTATAAAACTAGAGATAATAACATTAAAAGATAACCACACTTGGAGTATTGTGGATCTGCCTCCTGGAAAGAAGCCTATTAGCTGCAGATGGATATTCAAGATCAAGCATAAAGATTTAGGGGAGATAGAGAGATTCAAGTCAAGACTGGTAGCCAAAGGGAAAGCTTAGACTACAGTGAAACTTTTTCACCAGTAGCTAAAATGGTGACCGTTAGATCCATTATTGCCCTTGCATATTCAAAATAGTGTTTCATATACCAAATGGATGTGCACAATGCCTTCCTCAATGGTGATCCCCTAGAGGAAGTCTATATGGTAATTCCTGAAGGGTTTGCTAGACATGGGGAGAATCAGAAGGTCTGCAAACTACACAAATCTCTATATGGTCTTAAACATGCTCCTAGGCAATGGAATTTGAAACTGACTGAAGCTCTGGTGTTAATGCGATTTGAACAAAGTCACTATGAATATTCCTTATTCACCAAGAAGGTTGCAGGTGATGTAGTCATAGTTCTGGTGTATGTGGATGACGTATTGGTCATTGGAAGTAATCCAGGTCTGATTTATGACACTGAGTGTAAACTGCAACAGAGGTTCAAGATGAAAAACCTGGGGGAGTTAAAGTTCTTCCTTGGCATTGAATGTGCAAGATCAAATAAGGGCATCTTCATAAGTCAAAGAAAGTATGCTCTCGAGCTAATTGCTGAGGGAAGCCTAGGAGGAGCTAAACCAGCTGATACTCCACTAGAATTGAACCAAAAAATTACATCAGTGAAGTATGATGAGTGTATCAACCATAAGGAATCATTTGGGGATAAGCTACTTGAAGATCCCAACAGGTATCAAAGGTTGGTTAAAAGATTGTTATGTCTAGCTATGACTAGGACTGATATTGCTTTTGCAGTACATGTATTATGTCAATATATGTACTCTCCTAAAGTATCTCATATGTAAGAAGCCTTAAGGGTATTGAGGTATATCAAAGAAGCTCCTGGTCTGGGATTGATCATGCCTATAGGATATACTGAACAACTCACTGCCTACTGTGACTCTGACTAGGGAGCATGCATAGAAACAAGAAGATCATTCACTGGGTACTTAGTCAAGTTTGGAAAGTCTTTGATATCTTGGAAGTCCAAGAAGCAGAAAACTGTCTCAAGAAGTTCTGCAGAATCTATGTTTAGAAACATGGCTGCATGTGCAGTAGAAATCACATGACTAGTAGGCTTGTTTAAAGAACTTGGAGTCAACATTCAGATGCCAGTGAAGATGATATCACACAACAATGCTGCAATACAAATATCAAATAATTCTATATTCCATGAGAGGACAAAGCACATTGACATAGACTGTCATTTTGTTAGGGAAAAAATCAGCCAAGGACAGATACAAACTGAATATATTCATATTGAAGATCAGCTGGCATAACTGTTTACCAAGAATTTAGGGAAGGCTCAACATCATCATTTACTGAACCATCTTGGAGTTGAGAACTTTTTCAGATTATCAGCTTGAGAGGGAGTGTTGGCTATACGAGACACAAGCTGATGACTAGCCATAGTTATCAAGTAAACTTAACTGTAGTTAGGTTGTTAAATGTATAGTTTGGTAGTTAAAATTTTAGTTATGGTTAGTTTCTTAGGTGGTAGTTATTTACTGTACATATATACAATGTTCTGTGAATAGAAGTGTGATGACCCGATAGGTCATCTCGTGTTTTGAAACCTAATTCTGGGATCTGAATCCTTAAGAATCATGATTTTGCCTTTCTCTATTTGGGTGCACGGTCCAGGCATCTTTCCAAGAAGCTTTTATGATAAAAATACGATATTTCCTAAAAACTTCATTTTAGTTGACTTCGGTCAACATTTTTGGTAAACGAACCTAGATTTATGTTTTGATGGTCCCAGTTGGTCCGTATCGTGATTTGGGACTTAGGCGTATGTCCAAAATCGAAATCGAAAGTCCTTAGCCCGAGATATCGGACTTTGTCAATATTTGTTAGTTAAAGGCCAAATGAATTAGAAATGTTTGACCAAAGTTTGACTTTTTGGATAACGGGTCTTTATTTTGGTATCGAAACTCGATATAGGTCCAATACCTTATTTATGACTTGTCTGTGAAATTTGGTGAGAAGCGGAGTTGGTTTGACGTGATTCAGATGTCCAGTTGTGAAAATAGAAATTTCAAAGCTTTCTTGAATATCTCACTTGATTTGTTGTTCAATTCGTAGTTCTAGGTGTTATTTTGGCGATTTGATCATGCGAGTAAGTTCGTATGATGTTTTTAGACTAGTGTGCACTTTTGGTTTAGAGCCCCGAGGGCTCAGGTGAGTTTCAGATAGGCTTTAAAGTGAATTTATACTTGGTGAAATTGATGGTATAACTGATCTTGTTACAGGCCTCTGATCTCGCATTTGCGAGATCAGGCATCGCAATTGCGACATTTGAGAGTTCCGTATTTGTGAGCTTCTCATCGCAAATGTGAAAGAAGCTGGGCCACGCAGGTTTCGCAATTGCGAAATAACCTTCGCATTTGCGAAGTTGGTCTGGGGAAGGTAGTCTTCGCATTTGCGACGATTGTGTCGCATTGGCGGTCATCCAGAGTTCGCATTTGCGAACCTTTCTTCGCATTTGCGAAAAATGCAAAAGTGTGAAGGACTTCTCATTTGCGATGGTTCCTTCACATTTGTGGGCTTCGCATTTGCGAAGCCAAGGTCGTAAATGCGACATCTGCAGCTGATGAAATAGGACTTAGACAGGATTTTCGGTTCATTTCCCAAATTTTCAAAACCTAGAAGCACAAGAGGCGATTTTCCAAAGAACTTTTCTTCCCCAAATCATTGGTAAGTGATCTTAAACTAATTTCTTTTAATCTTTAGCTACTTTTCCTAAGATTTCAACCTCAAATCTAAGGTTTTAATGGTGGAATTGGGGTTTTTGGGTAGAAACTAGGGATTTGATAAATTGTGGATTTAGACCTAAAATTGAGGCCGGATTCCAAAATCAATTATATAACCAGGCTCGGGGGTGAATGGGTAATCGGATTTTGGTCCGAATTTCGGGTTTGGACCAAGTGGGCCCGGGTGTTGACTTTTGTTGGCTTTCTAAAAAATGGACTAAATTGAATTCTTTACAATCATGGGTAGTTCATAAGGCTTTATTTGAATTGTTTGGTGGGTAATTTGCTAGATTCTACTGGTTCAGAGGCTTGTTTGAAAGGAAAAGTTGTGGTTGAGCTTTGAGTTGGCCGTGGAGCGAGGTAAGTGTCGTGGTTAACCTTGACTTGAGGAATTAGGACTTAATTGTCTATTTGCTACGTGTTTAAATGTTGGGTACCATGTATAGGTGAGGTGACGAGTACCTATGCGTTATTGTCGGTTCATAGCATGCATATGGGTCTTATTCTTGTAATTGTTGCTTTCCTTGATCATATTATTCATGCTTAGACTAGTTAATTGTGATGTTGATCATTATTATCATGTTTAAGGACTTTCTTATTGATTGAGTGTTGAATCAAGTTGAGGTTAGTATTGTGGAACCAAATGTTGAAGTAAGAATTGATGTTATTGTTTCTATCTCCCTGTTGTCATTGTTCATTGTTTTGGTGAGGAGAGTATTAATGCACGAAGGGTGATTCCGTGCCGTTTCTATTGACTTTATGTGAGGTTGAGTGTTAATGCACGAAGGATGATTCCATACCATATTATGAATGTAATGCACAAATGGTGTTTCCGTGCCATGTTATGGGAGTAATGCACGAAGGGTGATGCCATCCGTTTCTATTAATTTTATGGCGAGGATGAGAGTAAAAGCATGAAAGGTGATGCCGTGCACTTTTCCTTTACTGTGTTCATTGATTCTTATTAGTTCATAGTATATTTACTGTTCAAGTTATCTTTCTACTGTAATTTCTCTCTCGTATCTCCCCTTGACATGTTTTCCCTCTCCTGATATTACCTGTTTAGATCTTTACTGTTATTTGTATATACACTGTTAGACTGTACATATTTGATTGTAGGTGTCTTTTCTTATCCTCGTCACTACTTCGTCTAGGTTAGGCTCGACATTTACCAGTACATGGGCTCGACATTTTGGTACCGGTTCTGGTTGATCAGAGTTTAGCTATTGGACCTGCTATTCGGAGACTCAAGGTAGATCTGTCGTCGTTCATAGACCTTGAAGTCCCCGTCTATCTTTTCTGATTTACTGTTCCTTTCATTCAAACAGCTGTACTTCTTTCAGACTTGTACTTGTAGTAAGTTCTAGAATGCTCGAGAATTGTGACACCATATGCGAGTAGTGATAAATGATGAAGTTGTTATAATATTCCACACTCTTTATAGCTTATTTTTTGTTAATTACTGAATTGTATTAGAATTGATTTAATAATAATCTAACGTGTCTTTCCTAGAAAGTGGAATGTTAGGCGCCATCATGGTCCCGACAGTGGAAATTCTGGGTCGTGACAAGAAGATACCATATTGCATTTTCATTTTACTCGATATGTTCTTCTCCTTTCTCAATTCTCTCTCAATCTTCTCTCTCTCTTTCCCTTCCGTTGATGGATATGGCAGCTAACACACTCTTCTGTTTTATTTTCGATGTTTGGTTGTTTAATTCTTTTCCTATTTTTGCGATCACATCAAGCTTCATTATAGTGATTAATTTCTATATATAGTCATACCTCTCTATAACAACATCCCTATATAACAGCCATTCATTATGAAAGCCTAGTTTTTCTCAGAACTGATTTTTTATGTTATACTTTACCTCTCTATAACAGCTTTCTACCTATAACAATAACAACCATCTTTATGACAACACACTCTTTGTAAAATTAACCCTTTGTAACAGCCATGTAGATTTTCTAAGATTATTATTAATAATAATTCTAAATATTTTATAACTTTCATATAAAACTTATAATATAAATATATATCTTGAAGATAACAGTACATTCTATGAAAATATGCACATTATTATTATGTTTTTATGAAGATCTTCAAATGATATATTTTTCCTTAGAAAAATGCTAAAATACACTTAAAATATTCTGTCACAACCCGAATCCTAATCCAGGTCGCGATAGCGCCCAACACCGTAGTCGGGCAAGCCATCATCAATTTACTAGTGAGTTTCATTTAATTTACCAAGACATCTCCAACACTTACTTGATTTAAATTTAAACCATTAGGTACAATGAATAACTTAGGCAACTTTAAGTAGAAATAACCGTAAGAGTCATAATTTAATAATTACATCCCAAAAGAATAGTCTACTAATGTGTGTGCCAAGAACTGGTCTCACAAGTCTACATGCATCTAGTAGAGTAAAATCAAAAGGGATAAAAGTCTGTCCTACTGTCTGAGAAAAATATAGGCAGAAATAGCAAAAAAAGAAAAGCTCCAAAGTGCTGCTGGAAGTCGTCAAGAGAAGCAGCTCACCGTGAAGCCTCGACAAGGTATAAATCAGGAACGAGATCCGGACTGGTACCCAGATGCACCTGCCTCAGAACCTGTACAATTAAGTACAGAGGCGTAGCATGATTACATAAACAATATGTACCCAGTACGTATCCCGCCTAATCTCGAAGAAGTAGTGATGAGAGGTCAACGTGACACTTATTAGGGTCAAAATAATATGTTTTAAGTAAAATTTAAGGAAGATAACAGGTATGCATGGGTAGTAAAGCAATAAGCATCGAATATCACCACAAAATTTAATTACGTGGTGAAGCACTAACATACAAGTTTTCAATTCATCTCCCCCGATATCTATCAGTTTATCAGTTATGAAAATATCAAGCAATAGCATGCGCATAATGGGTTGAGGACAAACGGCCTAGGTCAACATAATAAAAATAATTGTGCACTGCCGAAGGGTCGAACGACACGAACGATAGATGCATCTATTAACCTGCCGTGGCGAACGGCCCTCTCCCTTGAGAGTAGTGGAAGAAATCACCCGCTCGCGGAATATAAATTGCGAAGCATTCACACATAAGCATACACATTCAAATAGTCCACCCCGACTATATCGGGAAAACAGTTACCCAAGAAAATGACAATTTCTCTTTTAATGGTCACAAAGATAGTATTTAAATATTTTCTTGAAATTCATTTGCCAAGTTCGATAAGGTTTAAACATTTTTAAATTTATCAGTAAAGTTACAAGTACGGCAAATAAAACATGCTTTTGGGTCCTAGACTACCCGGACATAAGCATAATAGTAGCTACGCACGAAATATCGTCACCTCGTGCGTACGTAGCCCCCACAAATAGTAGCACATGATTTATTATTTTACCTATGGGGACAATTTCCCCTTACAAGGTTAGAAATGGGACTTATCTCGTGTCAAGCCTACTTTCCGGGTCAAGAACACGTCCGAAACTCCAAATTCGTCGCCCAAGGACTCGAAACTAGCCAAACATCACGTAAATAAATCAATCTAAGCTCAAAAGTCCACAATTTCCCTATTTAAATGGTTACTTCAACCTAATTTGCAAAATCCCAAAATACACCCCCGGGTCCACATGCTCGGATTCTGAAAATTTTCAAGGAAAACAATCACCCATGACCTGAGGATCAATATTATATAATTTTTGCATAATTCCATAAGAAATTCCTTGGTAAATTCTCATTTTTAACAAAACCAAGGTTTTACTCTAAACCCATGATTTCTACTAATTTAATGTGTTAATCTACCAAAAATATCAAGTATTAAACTCACTTTATGGTAGGAATTACTTACCTTACAGTAACTAGGTCGAATATCCCCTTTGTAAGCTCCCCAAGTTGTCCAAGATGGAAGAAAAATGGTTCAAAATGACTAAGTCTCATTTTCTAATCACACTGCCCAGCTGCCCCCTTATATGTGAACGCGACAGGGCAGTGCGTTCGCGAAGGCCAAATGGCCAAGCCCCCTGAGGGCCCTTCTATGCGAATGCGGTTGGAAGAGTGCGAACGCGGAGAGCAAAGTTTTAGCCGGCCACTGACTTACCCTATGCGAACGCATGCAAGCCTATGCGTACGCATATGGTGTTTTTCCAACCCTGCCCAACTCCTTCTATGCGAACGCGTGAGTACACTCGCGAACGCATAGAAGGAAACCAGATTGAGAAAATCTGGTGTTTAGCATTTAGCTTCGAGGGGTCCGAAACTCACCCGAGCCCCTCGGGACCCCGTCCAAAGGCGCTGACAACTCTGTATTCATGATACAGACTCGCTCAAATTCTCGGAACACGAAAAACAACAACGAAACTAAGAATCCGACCCCAAAACCAAATTGAATCAAACTTTGAACTTCAAGTTCTAGAATTCGCTTTCAACACGCCGCACCTACCTATACAACTCAGAATGACACCAAATTTTGCGAGCAAGTCATAAATGACATAAAAAAACTATTCCCGGTCTCAGAATTCCATTTGTACCTCGATAACACAAAATCACGCTCTAAACCTCAATTTTTGAACTTAGGGAATCATATTCCACTATTTGGCGCTGAAACGCTCTTGGGTCATCCAAAACCCATTCCGAACATGTGACCAAGTCCGAAATCAACATACGAACCTACCAGAACCTTCAAATCTCGATTCCGAGGTCTTTTACTAAAAATGTTGATCAAAGTCAAACTTGGCCCATTAAGGCCAACCTTAAGGAACTAAGTGTTCCTATACCGCCCCAAACTCCTCCAAACCTCGAACCACCCATCTCCGCAAGTCATAAATCAGTAGAAGCAACTTCGGGAAGTCTCATTTAGGGGCACGGGGTTCTAGAACGCAAAATGACCGGTCGGGTCATTACATTCTCCACCTCTTAAATAAACGTTCGTCCTCGAACGGGTCTAGAATCATATCTAGAGTACTGAATAAGTGTGGGTATCTGCTCTGCATGTTCTCCTCAGACTCCCAAGTCGCCTCCTCAACTGGTTGGCCTCTCCACTGGACCTTTATGGCGGAAACCCTCTTGGACCTCAACTGGCGATCCTGCCTGTCAATGATAGGAACCGTCTCCTCCTCGTAATCCAATCTCACGTCTAGCTCGATGGTGCTGAAGTCTATCACGTGAGAGAAGTCGGTGTGGTTCCTCCGGAGCATGGATACATGAAAGACCGGATGAACTCCTGATAAATTGGGAGGTAAAGAAAGTTCGTAAGTAACCTCCCCACCTCGCCTCAACACCTTGAATGGACCTATAAACCTTCGGCTCAGCTTTCCCTTCTTCCCAAACCTCATAACACCCTTCATCAGCGAGACTTTCAACGGAACCTTCTATCCCTCCATAAATGATACATCACGCGCCTTCTGATCCGCATAACTCTTCTGTCTGGACTGTTCTGTACGAAGTCTCTCCAGAATCAACTTCACCTTCTCCAAAGCATCCTTCACCAGATCAGTGCCACTCACCAAGATCAAACCACCCGATAGGAGAATGACATTGCCGACCATACAAGGCCTCAAATGGAACCATATCGATGCTGGACTGATAACTGTTATTATAAGCAAACTCGGCCAAGGGAAAGAACTGGTCCCACTGCCCTCAAAAGTCAATCACACATGCTCTGAGCATGTCAACCAATATCTGGACTGTCTGCTCTGACTGCCCGTTGGTCTGAGGGTGGAATGCTGTGCTGAGCTCTACCCAGGTGCCTAACTCACTCTGTACTGCTCTCCAGAAGTGCGAGGTGAACTGAGGACCTCGATTTGATATAATGAACACAAGCACACCGTGCAACCGAACTATCTCCCGAATGTAGATTTGGGCCAACCTCTCAGAAGTGTAAGTAGTAGCCACTGGAATGAAATGTGCCGACTTGGTCAACTTGTCCACAATAACCCAAACCGCATCAACCTTCTGCAAAGCCCGAGGCAATCCAACTACGTAGTCCATAGTGATGCGCTCCCATTTCCACTCAGGTATAGGCATATGCTGAAGTAGGCCTCCTGGCCTCTGGTGCTCATACTTAACCTGATGGCAATTTAAACACCTAGCCACATACTCCACTATTTTTTTTTTCATCCGCCTCCACCAGAAATGCTGCCTCAAGTAACGATACATCTTCGTAGCACCAGGATGAATAGAATACCATGAACTATGAGCCTCCTCTAGAATCCTCTCCCTCAGGCCATCAATAGTAGGGACACATAAGCGACCCTGAAGTATCAGAACACCATCCTCTCCAATAGAAACCTCCTTAGCACCACCCTGTACCACTGTCTCTCGGAGATCCACCAAGGGGATCATCAAACTGCCGAGCCTTGATCTCCTCCGATAATGAAGACTGAGAAACTACACGTACAAGAACTCGACGCGGCTCTGAAAGGTCCAACCTCACCAGGAAATTATCCAAGGACTGAATGTCCAAAGCTAAAGGTCTCTCCTCCGCTGAAATGAAAGCCAAGCTACCCATACTCTCTGCCTTCCTGCTTAAGGCATCTGCAACCACATTCGCCTTGCCCGGATGATAAAGAATGGTGATGCCATAATCCTTCAGCAACTCAAGCCACCTACGCTGCCTCAAATTAAGATCCCTCTGCTTGAACAAGTGCTGCAAACTACGGTGGTCTGTATAAACCTCACAAGGCACCCCATACAAGTAGTGCCTCCAAATCTTAAGAGCATGAACAATAGCCACCAACTCCAAATCGTGCACAGGGTAATTCTTCTCATGAACCTTCAACTGTCGTGAAGCATCTGCAATAACTTGCCTCTGCTGCATCAACACACATCCCAAACCAACGCGTGAAGCATCGCAATAAACTGTATACATCCCTGAGCTGGAAGGCAACAAAAGTACTGGTGCTGATGTCAATGCTATATTGAGCTTCTGAAAGATCGCCTCACACTCATCGGACCATCAAAATGGGGCATTCTTCTAGGTCAATCTAGTCAGAGGGACCGCAATGGATGAAAAACCCTCCATAAATTGGCGATAAAAACATGCCAGACCTAAGAAGCTCCTGATCTCTTAGCTGAAGTAGGGCGTGGCCAACTCTGAACTGCCTCAATCTTCTTAGGATCTACCTTGATACCCTCTCCAAATACCACATGTCCCAAGAATGCCACAAAATCCAACCAAAACTCACATTTGGAGAACTTAGCGTACACCTTTTGTTCTCGCAAAGTCTGGAGCAAAACTCTCAAATGCTGATCGTGCTCTCCCAATCTACGTGAGTAAATCAGAGTGTCATCAATGAAGACAATGAAAAAATAATCAATATAAGTCCTGAACACCCTGTTCATCAAATCCATAAATGATGCTGGGGCATTAGTCAAGCCAAAGGACATCACCAGGAACTCATAATGACCATATCTCGTACGAAAGGCAGTCTTCGGAACATTCGAGTCCCCAATCTTCAGCTGATGGTACACCGATCTCAAGTCAATCTTAGAAAACACCTGAGCACCCTGCAACTGGTCAAACAAATCATCGATACACGGCAATGGGTACTTGTTCTTGATGGTGACCTTGTTCAACTGGCGGTAGTCAATACACATCCGCATAGTCCCATCCTTCTTCTTCACAAATAACACTGGAGCACCCCAAGGCGACACACTCGGTCTGATAAACCCCTTAACCAACAACTCCTCAACCTGTTCTTTCAATTCCTTCAATTCCTTCAGAGTCATACAATATGGGGCAATAGAGATAGGCTGGGTGCCTGGAGCTAAGTCAATGCAAAAATCAATGTCACGATCCGGTGGCATGCCTGGAAGGTCTGAAGGGAATACATCAACAAACTCTCCAACTACTGGCACTGAATCAATTGTCGGGGACTCGGTGGTGGTATCCCGCACATAAGCAAGATAAGCCAAACAACCCTTCTTGACCATACGTTGAGCCTTCAGGAAATAAATAACCCGGCTAGATGCACTAACTGAGGAACCTCTCCACTCCAATCCCGGCAACTCGGGCATGGCTAAAGTAATAGTCTTGGCATGGCAATCTAGGATGGCATGATAGGGAGATAACCAATCCATGCCCAGGATGACCTCAAAATCAATCATATCAAGTAACAAGAGGTCCGCTCTGGTCTCGAACCCATAAAATATAACCACACAGGACCGTTAAATCCGGCCCACCACCACAGAATCGCCACAGGAGTGGACACATAAACAGGAGTACCCAAGGACTCACGAGGAATATCCAGGAAATGAGCAAACAAGGCTGACACATATGAATAAGTGGATCCTGGATCAAATAATACCAATGCATCTATACCGCATACTGAAATAATACCTGTGATCACGACATCTGAGGCTACTGCATCTGGTCTGGCCGGGAAAGCATAGAATCTAGCTGGAGCATCGGATGACTGACCTCCTCTGGCATGAACAGGAGCTGACTGGGCTCCCCCTGTTTGGCCTCCACATCTAGGACGACCCCTACCAGCCTGTCCTCCACCTCTGGGTGACCGAACTGCTAGTGCTGAACTCATAGGCTGGTGACCCTGCTGCACTGCCTTGCCCCGAAGCCTTGGACAATACCTCTTCATATGACTTGGATCCCCACACTCGTAAAAACCTCTCGGCACCATGGCCTGCTTCCCTGAAGAACCCTGAATAGCTGAAGGATGGTGTGAACTCTCTGGCATAGCACTGAAGTAAGGGCTGGAAGGCCCCTGTTGGCCAGAATACCCGCCGGAGGAACCCTGAATAGCTAGCGGGCGATAACAACTCTCCGGCATAGTACTGAAATAAGGCCTCGCTGGAGCACCTCGGGGATGTGGTGGGGGTGCTGAATATGGGGTCCTACTAGGCTGGCCCCTACTAAACTGACCTCTTCCCCTAGCTAGAGCACCTCTGAAATCCCTAGAAAACCAAGCTCTCTTATCCTGCTGCCCCTGCTCTCTCTCCTCAATCGATAACCCTCAATCCTGCGATCAATCTCTACCACAAGCTGATAAGGAATCCCCATCTCCACCTCTCGGTCCATGTTGGCCCTAATAGCTGAGTCCAACCTAGCTACAAATCTCTGCACTCTCTCTGCGTCAGTAGGAAGTATCACGGGTGCATGACGAGACAACTCAGAAAACCTAGCCTCGTAGTCGGTCATTGACATTTGACCCTGATATCGCAGCTCTTCCCTCTCAGAGGGTGGAGTATACCGGTCCAGGAATAGTTGAGTGAACTGCTCCCAAGTGATGGGAGGAGAATCTGCCGGTCTGCCAAGAATGTAGGACTACCACCATCTACGGGCCCTTCCCTCTAGCTGGAAAGTAGTGAAGTCAACTCCGTGGGACTCCAGTATCCTCATGTTGTGCAATCTGTCCCTGCACCTATCAATAAAGTCCTGGTCATCCTCATGACACTCACCTCTAGAAGATAGGAGGGTGCAGTCTGGTCCATCTGTCTAGTAACTTCTGCTGGTTGTCGTCCGCAACTGGTCTAGGCTCAGGTGTTGCTGATGCTGCTACTGGCTGAACCCCGCTCGAGGGCAGTGTACCCGTGATCTGATAGACTGCTGTTGCATGTCCTGCGGCCTGGGCAATAGGGGTCTGTGTCCCCCCTCCCGCCTGAGATGTGGCCGGATCTGCTGGAAATAAACCAGCATGAGTCATGGTGTCCATGAACCGCATCATACGGCCCATGACCTCCTGGAATCCTCGCGCCGTCATAAATTCCAACGGGGCAGGATCTGCTGGGGGCACCTCGCCCTGCTCCTCAGTAATGGATCCTCTGCTGGATCTGCTGGTGGTGCAACTGGAACAGCTTTGGGACGGCCTCGTCCCCTACCTCGAGCCGGTGCCCTCCCCCGACCTCTACCATGGTCTCGGATGATGGGGGTAGCGTCCCCTCCTGGGTCCGAAACGTCGGCTGCGCGCGTCCTCACCATCTGTGAGAGAATAGAAGAGTGAGATTTAGTATACCATCAACTGCACGATAGAAGATGAATAAAGAGAGGTTTCCTAACACCCTATTGGGTTTGCCCGTAACTTGTGAGACCTACGTGAACCTAGAGCTCTGATACCATGTTGTCACGACCCAAATCCTAATCCAGGTCGCGATAGCGCCAAACACCGTTGTCGGGCTAGCCAACATCAGTTTACTAGTGAGTTTCATTTAATTTGCCAAGACATCCCAAATACTTACTTGGTTTAAATTTAAAACATTAGGTACAACGAATAACTTTGGCAACTTTAGAATGAAATAACCGTAAGAGTCATAACTTAATAATTACATCCCAAAAGAATAGTCTACTAACGTGTGTGCCAGGAACTAGTGTCACAAGTCTACAGGCATCCAGTAGAGTAAAATCAAAAGGGATAAAAGTCTGTCCTACTGTCTGAGAAAAATATAGACAGAAATAGAAAAAAAGAAAAGCTCCAAAGTGATGCTGGAAGTCGTCAAGAGAAGCAGCTCACCGTGAATCCTCGACCAGGTATAAATCAGGAACGAGCTCTAGACTGGTACCTAGATGCACCTGCCTCAGAACCTGTACAATTAAGTACAGAGCGTAGCACGAGTACATAAATAATATGTACCCAGTAAGTATCCCGCCTAATCTCGAAGAAGTAGTGACGAGAGGTCGACGTGACACTTACTAAGGTCAAAATAATATGTTTTAAGTAAAATTTAAGGAAGATAATAGGTATGGGTAGTAAAGCAATAAGTATCGAATATCACCACAAAATTTAATTACATGGTGAAGCACTAACATACAAGTTTTCAATTCGTCTCCCCCGATATCTATCAGTTTATCAGTTATGAAAATATCAAGCAATAGCATGCGCATAATGGGTTGAGGACAAACGGCCTGAGCCAACAAATAAAAATAATTGTGCACTGCCGAAGGGTCGAACGACGCGAACCATAGATGCATCTATTAACCTGCCGTGGTGTACGGCCCGCTCCCATGAGAGTAGTGGAAGAAATCACCCTGCTCGCGAAATATAAATTGCGAAGCGGTCACACATAAGCATACACATTCAAATAGTCCACCCCGACTATATTGGAAAAACAATTACCCAAGAAAATGACAATTTCTCTTTTAATGGTCACAAAGATAGTATTTAAATCTTTTGTAGAAATTCATTTGCCAAGTTCGATAAGGTTTAAACATTTTTAAATTTATCAGTAAAGTTACAAGTACGGCAAATAAAACATGTTTTTGGGTCCTAGACTACCCGGACATAAGCATAATAGTAGCTACGGACTCTCGTCACCTCGTGCGTACGAGCCCCCACAAAAAGTAGCACATGATTGATTATTTCACATATAGGGACAATTCCCCCTTACAAGGTTAGAAAGGAGACTTACCTCGTGTCAAGCCTACTATCTGGGTCAAGAACGCGCCCGAAACTCCAAATTCGTCGCCCAAGGACTCAAAACTAGCCAAACATCATGTAAACAAATCAATCTAAGCTCAAAAGTCCACAATTTCCCTATTTAAATGGCTATTTCAACCGAATTTGCAAAATCTCAAAATACACCCCCGGGTCCACATGCTCGGATTCCGGAAATTTTCAAGGAAAACAATCACCCATAACCTGAGGATCAATATTTTATAGTTTTTGCATAATTCCATAACTAATTCCTTGGTAAACTATCATTCTTTTCAAAACCCTAGGTTTTACTCTAAACCCATGGTTTCTACTAATTTAATGTGTTAATCAACCCAAAAATTCAAGTATTAAATTCACTTTATGGAAGGAATTACTTACCTTACAATAGCTAGGTCGAATATCTCCTTTGTAAGCACTCCAAGTCGTCCAAGATGGAAGAAAAATGGTTCAAAATGATTAAGACTCGTTTTTTAATCACACTACCCAGCTACCCCCCTTATATGCGAACGCGGCAGGGGAAATGCGTTCGCGAAGGCCAAATGGCCAAGCCCCCTGAGGGCCCTTCTATGCGAACGCGGTTGGAGGGGTGCGAACGCGGAGAGAAATTTTTTAGCCGTCCACTGACTTACCCTATGCGAACGCATGCAAGCCTGTGCGAATGCATATGGTATTTTTCCATCCCTGCCCAACTCCTTCTATGCGAACGCGTGAGTACACTCGTGAACGCATAGAAGGAAACCAGACTGAGAAAATCTGGTGTTTAACATTTAGCTCTGAGGGGTCCGAAACTCACCCAAGCCCCCCGGGACCCCGTCCAAAGGCACTGACAAGTCTGTATTCATGATACGGACTCGCTCGAATTCTCGAAATGCGAAAAAAAACAACGAAACTAAGAATCTGACCCCAAAACCAAATTGAATAAAACTTTGAACTTCAAGTTCTAGAATTCGCTTTCAACACGCCGAACCTACCTATACAACTCGGAATGACACCAAATTTTGCGAGCAAGTCATAAATGACATAACGGAACTATTCCCGGTCTCAAAATTCCATTTGTACCTCGATAACACAAAATTGCGCTCTAAACCTCAATTTTTGAACTTAAGGAATCATATTCCACTATTTGGCGCCGAAACGCTCCCTGATCATCCAAAACCCGTTCCGAACATGTGCCCAAGTCCGAAATCAACATACGAACCTACCAGAACCTTCAAATCTCGATTCCGAGGTCGTTTACTAAAAATATTGACCGAAGTCAAACTTGGTCTTTAAGACCAACCTTAAGGAACTAAGTGTTCCCCCAAACTCCTCCAAACCTCGAACCACCTGTCCCCGCAAGTCATAAATCAGTAGAAGCAACTACGGGAAGTCTCATTTAGGGGCACGGGGTTCCAGAACGCAAAACGATCGGTCGGTTCGTTACAGATTCAATTATTAAGATCTTAGATTGCCTTCACGGAAAAGCAATTGGATATTTTGCTGAAAGTTTGGATGCAAATCTTCGCCGATTCAAGCGTTATACCGCTAGTAAGATACTGGAATCTTCGAAACCAGCTACAATTATAGAGTTCTTCCATCAATCTTGTAAGATTTAATTGTGTGCCTTAGAGTTTAAATATTTGTACGTTTAGTTATGAATTTTTTAAATAATTTATTATATTTCTTTAGCATTTAATTGTGAAATATTCCTATCTTTCGAGATTTTGAATTTAAATATTTTTTTACCTTTATGTGTAGTATTAAAAAAGAAAAAAAAATTAATTTGTGGATATTTTTTGTCAATAACAGCCAAAATATATATAAACGCCAAATGTTGTTATAGGTGTATTAAGAACCATTCACTATAAAAGCCAAAAAATTTCGGAACAAACGATGCTGTTATATAGACATTCGACTGTACTACTTAAAGCTCAATGCATAACCAAATACGAATTATTAAAGAATATCAAATTTAAGAAATTGTTGAAGAATTTGTAGTCATTTATATATATATATATATATATATATATATATATATATATATATATATATATAGTAAGATCTCTCTATAACAACATCCATATATAACAACACTTCACTATAAAAGTCAAGCTTTTCCGGAATCAATTTTCATGTTATGTTATATATAGCACTTCGCTATAACATCCAAAAATATTTGGAACAAACGAGGCTGTTATAAAGAAATTTGACTGTACTAATAGTGTAAGAAAGATTTATATCACCATACCACTTAAAAGATAATTACAAAAAAATTGTTAATAAGAAATCAAATTAAAGGAATATAAAGAAGATTATTTACTTGCTATAAAAAAAGGGCAACTAAGCTCCAGCTATATGCGGGGTCCGAGGAAGGGCCGGACAACAAGGGTCTATCGTACGCAGTCTTACCATGCATTTCTACAAGAGGTTGTTTTCACGGTTCGAACCCGTGACTTGGTGATCACATGACAACAAATTTACCAGTCACGCCAAGTCTCCTCTTCAATATTACTTGCTGCAATAGGTTAAAATTTACTTTATAGTACAAATTTTTTTAACATTGCGTCCTTGTTTATATATGATATTTCATCTGTCGTCTTAGTAACTAATAGTAGCAATTTCAAAAGAATGAGCAAGAGAGTGAATGAGAACATACAAAATAAGCTGATTGTTTGTTCAATGTTATGTATAATTATATATGTAGAGATAATTTTTCTATTGTACATCATTTATTGTTAAAGAATGAGTCATTTTCTTCATTTAAGCATAATTCTGCTATTTATCTCCATGCAGGAAAACCAGACCAAATCGAATTACCTATGATCTCTAATTAGCCGGATTAGAAATACTAATAGTATTGTCCTGACTACTCACAAATCAATATAAATTAATGCGTATATTACTATAAAATTAATCTATAAAAAATGCATTAAAATTACCGTATATAATTAAGCAAGATGACTAGGTATTTTTCTATCCTAATGACAAATTACACCCTGACCCTAGGGATAAGATTATACTCTATTTATCTCTTTTCTAATCTAAGAATGGCTTTCCCAAGTATAACCTAGATAGTTGATAGAACTTAATGTTGACCAGACAATCAAGCAATTACACACATAATTAAAAAAATAACCATAGGACGGAAATTCGCATCAAAGCATCAATATTTATGCCTAACCACAACTCAAGAAATACAGAAGTTAGCTGCACATAACGTTTATTTCAAAACAATTGTAAAAACTCATAAAGCAACATAGAGAATGGAAGAAAAGTAAAAATTCATGGTCGAATCCATTGCTCCTTCGTTCCTTGCGTATTTCTTGCCTTAGAATTCGTGTAAAAGATATTTCTTGGGGTTTATAGATGGTCAAAATAGGAGGCGGCATCAACCAACTACTAGTAAGATGGGATAATTGGGACGCACATCCCAGTCACTCATGCTGCGAATGAGCGCCCACAATTTAAACCTCTCCTTGGATGCCTGGCTCGCACGCTACATGACCAAGAAAAATATCCGCTCTTTCGGCCTTCTTTCATGCAACAAGTGCTAATTCTTCCCCTTTTGTTTTGCCTCCGAAATACTTTCTACCTGCAAGAAACACATAATTAGCTCAAATCAGACAGCTATCGCTCTAAATAACTACGGGAGAATCCCAAAAATATAAAGGAATCATATCAATTATATATACTTTTTTTTGAATATTAACACCAACATTTAGACTCTTACTCGCTCTCGAGCAACCTTAAATTTCAATGCCTAGGCAAGAAGAACTTTCAAAGCACATGCACTCAAGCATCACATTAATGACAATAGCTTATATTAACACTTATAATTAGAACACAACATATACCCTAGTGACACTCTTTCTCAAGTATAACATGCGAAGTCAAATTAAAATACTCAAGTAATCTTCCCTAACTTTCTAGCCTCGAAAATTTCCATTCTACGACTTGTTTTCTTGTGCCAACTCAAGAATCGAATACCTTACCAATCCTTCATAAATCATATACTCTTACCACAAGTAAAGAAAGAAATAATCCACACATTCAAACATGAATTTAAATGTGACTTGAGAACTTACGTACAAAAAGAATTCGCTCATTCTCACTATGAAATTCACATTTCACCCAAGTTCGTATCATAGACTTACTCATAGTGAAAAACTCGACTAATCAAAGCTTGCAAGTTCTAGGATCAATTAGGGTTCTAAGGGTTATAGTATAGGCTAAGGGACGCATAAGATATATTTGAAAAATAGTGACTAAATCTTCTAAGCAATTTTAGTATGATATATTTCACTCTCAAGTACACGTTTATCATGACCGGGTCCAATTCCTTCCCAAGAAACCACGAGAAAAGTAGGACTTTGCTTAAGCACGTAGCTAAGTAATTACCCTGGATCAAGATGGTTGGAAGGTGTATATATTTTTCTCTGTTTTTTTAACTTCCATATTTTTGAATCTCGCTAGTGATTCTTTGGCAATGCAAGTGCATCTTTCGATCTTTCCATGGTTCCACTAAAGGTTATCCAACTTATTTCTTATCCTTTCTAGTAATTTAAGTGTTTTTAGAAGTAAAAGTTAAACATGATGTAATTCAGAACAAAACAGGATATCAACTTTTAACGTGGATTCCAACAGAAAGGTTTACATGCTCAAATGAGCAAACTACGAATGTTTTTAGTATTGGTAGGCAACAAGGCTCAATAGTTAATCCAAGAAATGCTTATATTATTTCCTAGATTCACAAAATTTACTCATTTCACTTTGTCTCACACACTGGACAAATTTTAGAATAGCATGGGATGGCACAAAACTAAACAAAATTCTCACCCATAATGCGCATGACTCAGTCAAGACGGTTAGACTCGACTTTCAAAGTAAAGCACAATCAATTAATATAAGTAAAGCACAGGAGCCAGCACGAGAGTCAAGAATCGAACTGAAGCATCAAAAAATAATTACATGAGCCCTCAAGGCATATAGTTCACTTAACTAATAAAGAGAATATTCAGTGCAATGGCGAAGCTAGGAAATTTAATAAAGGTGTTCAAACCTTGCCACTGGGCTATATAAGGGTGTTCAAAGTTTATTTTTAATCAATAACAAGTAATATATTACCTTATACGAAGTATAATTTTTCGGCAAAGGGTGGTCAGTTGACCACCCTTGAAGGAACGTAGCTTCTCCCCTGATTCAGTGCATATGCTAGATCCTAAACCGCGACATAAAACATGTCAAGTAGCACAGATATTTGAGTTCTTTCATTCCATCCCTACCAGATCTTTGAACTTTAATAGTTTAATCCTTCTAAAAAAAATTTCAAAAAAATCATAGCCGGAAAAAGTCTAAATTTTTTAAAAATTTTAAAGAATAATTTCCTAAAAGTATCCAGTTCAATAAAAATTGACATTCTCAGAAAAAGATTGTGGTTTAAAGAAAACTCGAGATTATGCCAATATTAAAAACTAACCGTTGTTATACAATTACACGGCCTCAATTCATGATCATATGCGGATATCAAAAGTATTGAATACACAAATCAAGTTAAGCATTTAAATACATGCCAACGATAAAAGTCTTACAGCCCGACCCCATACTTAAGTTTTTCCATGTCCTTAATTGCACTTTAGCATAAAAACAAAAATAATGAAGCAAAAGTAAGGTAGGTGTCAGAAGCTCCCTCAAATCACTCTGGCTGCTACAGGGATCAATATCGGACCTCGGTCCTTGGTGCTTGTAGATCCTCTATGCGACGGCAGATGCGTCGATTGCCTTTATAAGTTAACAAATGCTTTAGTCATGCATAAGTAAGGAATACCCGTGCCCAAATTACCTCGGATTATGCATTCTAGGTACCATCTATTGCTAATCCAATCCAACCACGCCTGAGCCTCCTTGTTCATGTAAGTCTTTGGTATTGCTTCATGGTCACTTGAAGTATTTTTTATCCAATGTGCCTTTTTAGGTTTCTCACACAACATCTCTAGCAAATGGTGTTCACGGCCAATTTTGATCCTCCATTTCAAAATTACATTATTTATACTTAATAATTTACAATAAAAATAGTAAAATAGTTTTTAATCAATAATACGTATTTTCATATGAATATACTAATAGGAAATTAGTAATTAATAGTGCTAAATTAATAATTCGGTATTACATTATTACAAAATATATTAACCTTACTATTTTGAAATGGTTAAAATAACTTCTATATTTTGATACACTATTTTTATAATTAATTTAATAAATTAATCCTTGCTTTTTAATTACATCGCTTATTATTTAAATTAATCCAAAATTAACTTCATAATCTGATAAATAAAGTATTTAATAGATAATTAGTTAATTACAATAATTTATAGTGTAATTGATGGTTATATTTTATCATATTTAATTAGAACTAACTAAGTTTAAGTAAGTTAATTTTAAAGAGGTTAAAAGACAAAAAGGCTACAAATACAAATGCCTGGTTAAACCTAATATGACTATTTGATTAATTAAAACCAGCACAAAACCCAGGCCCAACGCCATTTGACCCGTCCGAAATTACCCTCTCTGTTCCACCTTGCAATCCGCCCCAACTCCTGAGAGCCAATGAAATCGTGCCATGCCACACCTCACTCTCACTCATAAAACATGCACAAACAATCTGGGTCGTCGATTCAAACTATCGACGGTCCACATTTATTCCAACTTTCCCTTTTCTTTTAAACCCTGCCCCAGAAATTATCTCAACCATTGGATCTACCTCGTTTTCTCTAACAATTTTTAAAAAAATACATAGGACCTGAATTATCAAGGCCGTTGATTAAATGATCCTACAACCCAGATCCCTTCTCCCCTTTTTAACCAAAGAACTCATTCCCCCCCCCCAGACCAGCCGCCCCTCTTTCCCAAATCCCTCTCTTTTCTCTCATTCCCTCAACCTCCATCAATCATAAAACCTTGCATAAATTTGTACAAGGTCACAAAATCATACCCCATGCCATCCATCTTGTCCATATACCCCGCAAATCCTGCTAGTTTCTTTCCGTTTCCATCGTTAAAATTCAAAATTCCCAAATATGAAATCCTAGAACGATATATGAAACTTCAAATCATCCGATTTCTCTTTTGTTGTTTCAAATAGGAGCATGCATGAAGGTTTCCTCTGGCCTCATCATTGTTATTCGATGTCCGGAGGTCAAACACATTATCTCTGGGCATTGAAGCTTTGACTGATGGTTTTTCAGATTCAATGGTCTATTTACTCAACTCTCGTGCCCAGGTAAATTTATTTGATGATTTTTCCCTGTTTTCTCTGATTTTACCCGCCTTGCTATCATCATCTACTCTTCATCATCTTCCACTATCTAATTTGAATATGTCGGAACCCTAAGGCATTGAAGGCCACTATAAATATGAGCCTTAATTTCTCTCACCTAACAACACCTAACAAAGATAAATAGATATATGTCACAATCCAAAACTCAACATGTCATGATGACGCCTATCACAGTACTAGGCAAGCCGACAACCACATATAACTATGCATTTTTAAATTGAAAACAAGATGAAACAAGTTTAATAGTATTAACTCTCATAAATAGTCGATAGCAGATAGTGCGACGCAAATACAACATTCCCAAAATTTGGGTGTCACTGAGTACATGAGCATCTAAATGACAATACAGTAAAGACTTCAAATACAACTGTTTGGAAAGATAGAACAATGCTAAATAAAGAAAAAAAAGGAGAGGTGAGGTCTGCGGACGCCAAAGCAGCTACCTTCAAAGTTCTCCAAGCGATGAAGCTCCAAATATAGCAACCGCGTGCCTAGAAGTACCTGGATCTGCACACGAAGTGCAGAGTGTAGTATGAGTACAACCGACTCAATGTACTCAATAAGTAATAGGAATAACCTTGGGCTGGAAGTAGTGACAAGCTCTGAAAGGTACAATCCAAATTCGGATAATAACAACGCAAATATGATAGGAAAATAACAATAATAACTCAAAGGAAATCTCATGATTAGTTTGTAAAAAGTTCAGAAATGTAGACATGCTTTCAAGTATTTAACAGTTTGAGCTCAACATGCAAAAATATGCATGGTATGACTAATATGAGGTATGTTACATCTCGATATCTACATGTCAAATATGCAACAGTAATAAATCCATATTCTCATACCCTCAAAGTATTCAACCTCACAGCATTCTCAGTCACTCAGTACTTCCAATCACCCAACACTTTCAATCACTCAACACTCCCAATAACTCGGCACTCGCACTCATCGATACCTGCGCTCCCTGTTGTTGTGTCAGACTCCGGAGGGGCAGGTCCTGCCCAAGTGCTAATATAAGCCAATCATGGCATGAATCAATAAATCTTGTTGCGACATGCAACCCGATCCCATAAATATCACTCACAATCAGGCCCTCAACCTCACTCAGTCATTAATCTCTCCAGTCTCTCGGGCTCACAAATCAAATGAAAATCAAACCAATTAATGATAATATGATGCAACAATAAATGACAACAGAGACTGAGATATGATATGCAAATGATAGATGTGACTGAGTAAATAATTTCAATTTAAGAAAATAATTCAACAACAGAAGTGACCTCTATGGGTCCCAACAGAACAATCATATAATCAAAGTATGATTTCTTACATGGGTTGTAGCTCAATTACTCTAACAATTAGGAGTTTCATGAACAACAACAAAGTTTGATAACTACACAGTACCACGAAATCAACTAAGTCACAATTACCACGGTGCATGCCCACACACCCGTCTCCTAGCATGTATGTCACCTCAACATCAACCACATAACACGTATTTCAAGGATTCATACCCTCAGAACCAAGTTTAGAAGTGTTACTTATCTCAAACTGTAGAAATCTCTACTCCAACAAACCCTTTCCTCGCGAATCGGCCTCTGAACGACTCGAGTCTAGCCACAAATAACTTAATACAGTCAACACAAGCTATATGAATCAATTTCATACGATAAATCTAGGTTCTTTAACAAAAGTTAGAAGGTCAACCCCCGGGCTCGCGTCTCAGAATCTGACAAAATTAACAAAATCCGAACATCCATTCAACAATAGTCCAACCAGACCAAAATTACTCAATTCCAAACTCAATTTGACCTTCAAAATCCTCAAATTATAGTTTATGAAGTTTCACAATTTTTTCCCAATTTTTCCAACCCAAAATACTAATTAAATGGTAAAAACAATGATAGATTCATATATGTTAACCAACTCCAACTTAGAATCACTTACCCTAATTAACTCCTTGAAAATCCCTTCAAGAATCTCCCTAATCCGAGGTCTCTAGCTCAAAATATGAGAAATGGGTTCAAACCTTCGATTTTGATATTTAAAAAGTCTGCCTAGTGGCTACACATTGCGATCACGGATAAATCCACGCGATCGTGAAGAACAAAATCCTCAGGGGCCAAAAACCCTTCTATGCGAACGCATCCTCAAAATCGTGAATGCGGTGATCCAACGTCCATACCTACGCGATCACATACCTACTAATGCGGTTGTGAAGAAAAATGTGTCTGAATTCCAGACCTTACCTACCCTATTCGCAAACAGGTTCATACACCCATGTTCGTGTAACACATATTCTCATCTCTGCGATCGCGTCAACCATACCGCGAACGCATAGAACAAGTGCCCAGCTTCCAGAAAAGACTCTATACAATCGCTCCCTCTTCTCGAGATCGCGAAAGAGGAAACTAGAAGCACAAATATCAGCAATCTTACAAAGTCCAAAATGAGTTTGAACTTGATCCAAATCACACATGTGGCCCAAGGGACCCCTTCAAAGCATACCAACATATCCTAAAGCATCATACGAACTTAGACGAGGCCTCAAATCTCATCAAAAACACGAATAGTATCATAATGAAACTAATGAATTTCCAACTTCTACAATCGATGCCGAAACCTATAAAACCAACTCTGATTGACCTCAAATTTTGCACACAAGTCATAAATGACACAACATACATATTCCAACTTTCAGAACCAAAATCCGAGCCCGGTAACAACAATGTCAATTCTCGGTCAAACTTCTCAACTCTCCAAACCTCTATTTTTCCAACTTTCGCTCATTCAATCCAAAATGATCTATGGACCTCCAAATCAATATTTGGACACAGCCCTAAGTCCAAAATCACCATACAAAGCTTTTGGAACCGTCGAAACTCCATTATAGAGTCATTTACATATAAGTCAACATCCAGTCAACTCTTTCAACTTAGGCTTCTAACTTTGGGACTAAGTGTCCCAATTCATTCTGAAATATCCTCGGAAACAAACCAACTACCCCGGAAGGTTACATAACAACAAATGAGCATAGAATAAGAAATAAATGGGGGAACAGGGCTACAATACTCAAAATGACCGGCCGCATCGTTACATTCTCCCCTTCTTAAATAAACGTTCATCCTCGAACGGTCCAGAATCATACCTGGGGTCTCAAATAGGTGTGGATATCTGCTCCGCATCTCCCGATTGGTCTCCCAAGTGGCCTCCTTGACTGGCTGACCTCTCCACTGCACCTTCGCTGAAGCTATATTCTTTGACCTCAACTTTCCAACATGCTGATCCAAAATGGCCACCGGCTCCACATCATAAGTCAAATCTCCATCTAACTGAAGTCCTCGCCAAATACTTCCGGAGCATGAAAACATGAAAACATGAAACACTGGATGAATACTCGATAGACTAGGCGTAAATGCAAGATTTTAAGCCACCTCCCCAATCCTTTTAAGCACCTTAAAAGGGCCAATATATCGAGGGATAAACTTTCCCTTCTTCCTGAAACTCATAACACCCTTCATGGGCAAAACTCTGAGCAATACCTTCTCCTCCATCATGTAGGCAACATCACAAACCTTCCGATTGGCGTAACTCTTTTGTCTAGACTGTGACGTGCGAAGCCGATCCAGAATCAACCTAACCTTTTCCAAAGCATCCTGAACCAAGTCAGTACCCAATAGCCTAGCCTCACCCGACTCAAACCAACCAACCAGAGACCGACACCGCTTCCCATACAAGGCCTCATACGTAGCCATATGAATACTCGATTGGTAGATGTTGTTGTAGGCAAACTCAGCAAGCGGCAAAACTGATGCCAAGAACCCCCGAAATCCATGACACAATCGTGTAGCATATTCTCTAATATCTAAATAGTGCGCTCGGACTATCCGTCTATCTGAGGGTGGAATGTTGTACTCAACTTAAACCGTGTGCCTAACTCTTGCTACACTGCTCTCCAAAACTACAATGTGAATTGTGCCCTCCGATTTGAAATGACGGACACCAGCACACTGTGAAGGATAAAATTCTCGGGGATATAGATCTCAGCTAACCGCTCCGAAAAATAGGTAGTCACAACTGGAATAAAATGCGCGGACTTAGTCAACCGGTCCACAATCACCTAAATAGCATCAAACTTCTTCAAAGCTCGTGGGAGCCCAACTACGAAGTCCATGGTGATACACTCCCATTTCCACTCGGAATCTCAAGTCTCTGAAGCAAACCGCCCCACCTCTAATGCTCGTACTTCACCTGCTGACAATTCAAGCACCGCGCTACGAACTCTACTATGTCTTTCTTCATCCTCCTTCACCAATAGTGCTGCCTCAAGTCCTGGTACATCTTTACGTCACCCGGATGAATGGAATACCGTGAACTGTGGGCCTCCTCAAGAATCAACTCAGGTAACCCATCTACATTGGGCACACAAATCCGACTCTGCATCCGCAACACCCACAATTTTGCCCTCACACTTTATAGAATATTCGGTATATTTCCAAAATATCATTTTGTATCATGACTCAATTTACAAGATTCATATAAGTATAATTTTTCATAATTTTTAAGGCTTTAAAATTGATTTTCTTGCATTTAAATTGTTCAAATATTTATTAATTACCCATTCAAACTATTTTTGGGGTGATTTAATCATCTAAATTAATTATTTTTACCCACATGAATGCTCTATAATATTTTAATCCATTTTAAATAAATTCCATTTGCATTTTACTCTATATACACGTTATTTGCATTAGTAGCCTATACTTTAATAATTAATTGCATTTACTATTTTATTTGGGTCAAAATAACATTTCTTATATTTTCACAATCTTTAGTTATTATTTTTTAAGATTAAGTTTCATAAATAGTATTTTTGTATTTATTTAGCTATTTCATTAATTTATTTCTTTCTTAATTTTTTTAATTTAAAATCTGGCCCAAATTAGGCCAATTGCGGACCCTAATTACCAGCCCAGACCTCAAACCCTTGGCCCAATCCCCCCAGCCCAAACCAAAAGACCCTTTTTATTCCAACCCGGTCGCGACCCTACTGACCCTCCTCATCTCTCTCTTTAAAATCACAGTGAGATCAACGACTCACAATACCTCCCCCATCTCTCCTTATAACCACATAACCCCAAACCCTAACCCATTTTTTCCAACCGGGCCGCCCTTATACACCCTCATCCTCTTCTTCTCCCTTGAAAGATCCATAGCCGCCTCCTCCCAAATCCCCTCTAAATCTGGCTAAGTTATGGATTTTTTTCACGATCTGCTTTCCTTATTTGCACTACCCCGTTATTACTCACATGCTCGTGCTATTACTTAGTACTTGCCCAATATTGGCAAGTAACACCTCTCTGAATCAAGTGCAATCATCCTCAATCTACGAGATTCAGACGAAAATTTTCCTGTATACACCCACAACAGGGTCGTATATGTCCGATTCACCGAGATTCTTGGCTAAATTTTGATTACCTGTCAAACTAGGGTTCGTCTGATTTTTACCTATTCCAATATGAATGTGATTTTACCTCTCCCTGCTTTAGCTTGATTGATTTTCTTTTCTTGTTTTCCTACTTAATCGACTACTATATAAACCCCGTTCCCCATTCCCCTTAGAAGGTCTGAACAACTATTTTTTTGACTACTGTTATTACCACTATTCTCTCATTGATTCTATATTATTCTGAGACTTCGATTTTTGCCAGCTAAAATCTAAGGCTACCGCAATCTGACTATTTCAACCTCTCTCAGCGTGAGCACTACCCTGGATTCATTTGAGACCCTTAAGAACTCTGACACACTGAGAACGTTGGGGTTATACTGCTCCCTTTGCCATTGAAGCACTATTGGGACTGTTTTTCTTATTTGCTTCTTTCATTATTCGCGACTGATAAGTCTCCTTGGCTAGAGCAATTTTATTCTCTTTGGTTGTATTATGTGTTCTCCTAATTCATGTCCCTGAAACTTCTATGAAGCATTACTCTACTACGCCACTTTTTTTGTAACTTCACTTACTCTAAGGTCTTTCTTATGTGTCGATACTGAACTTGCCCGGATTCTAGTTGTGAGATGTATTTGGTATATGTGCTTGCATGAATGATTTTCTAATTCTCCTAAACTTGTTTATTCTCTATGTTATGTTGATATCTGAGTTTAATCCTGAGTTTACTTCTTTGCTTTACTGTGGATTGTTATGATAGCCTGGGAAATATTCTGTCACTCTTGCCTAACCTGCTACTTTTTAGGGTTCTACCATTCATTACAACTTGTTCTTATGCACATTATGTTCTATTGTGTGTTTGTTGACATGATCAACTATGTATTCCTCACTACTAGTCAAACCTTTAGAGTAAACTTTACAACTAGATTTTTCCTATATGTGGTCAACTATTACTGTATCTGATGCCTGTTTGTATTGCTTTTGAAAATGACATGCCTCTTGTATTGTGACTGAGGTTTAGCATGTTAAAGTTCTCCTCTGCCCAGTCAGGTGATTGTTCAATTATGAATTTGTTCTGTAAAGATGTTTTTATTAGGTTTTCATGTTAGAACCTTCATGTTTAGGCTATGCTCTACTGATTATCCTAGATTTAGTAAGCAAACATTTTGTTTAAAAGTGTTTTAGGATGTTTCTAACCATGCTTTGTTTGGAACTTCATTTGAAATGATTTGCTATCCCATGATGATCAATCCTGTTACCCTAGCTTCTAAAAATGCAAATATCAACCTACCTTGTGTGTGCCCTGCCAATATGGCATATGATCTTGTCTACATCTCTTAGTTATAATTATTGTTAATTACAGTCCAAAGAACTAAGTGTGTGGACTTCTTACTCTATTTAATTAATTCAAGATGTAGTTTGTTGTTTGTGTGGTTAAGTTTGATATCTAATTGGGGTGTAAGTTATTCGTTTGGGCCTAGTGTTTGGCCATATATGTTGTTGAACTTGGGTGATGGATTCAGGCTTACTCTACTGTTTCTATGAACTTGGGATTTGGGTCTACTGGTCGTATGAAAGTAAAGCTGTTGAAGGCCCATAAATAACATTGGGTTATTTTGTATTGGGCCTGTCATTGTTTTATTGGGCCAATAGTTGTCTCATTATGTAATTATTCATATTTTATCTTGTATTATTCCATCTGGGACTGTATTAACTTGTGATAACTAATAATGGGGAAAATAGTAAGAAAAAGGGCTAGGGTATTCTGATTCTCACATGAACGGGTAGAAAACTTGCCTATGAGATTTGATTGCCTTGTTTGCTATTTGTTTGACATGCTGCTATTCTACACACTCATAGAAATCATGCCTATAGGAATCACACACACTTCACGTAACTCGTCTAATACTTTTACACTATTCAAAGCATGTTAGTTTAAGTATTTGCTATATCCATGTCTACTATTGTGCGCTCTTAGAAAGTCTTGCTTAATTATTAGACAACATGCCTATATGATGCAATTACATATTCTTTGCTAATAGATACCATATCGATTGTGCTTCAATTAATTAATCAATGAGTCACTTATGCTTTTATTACACTGCTCATCCAGATATCATGACTGTAGGATCTTAATAAATTAATCGACTACTTTTGTTGCTTCATTGTACTGCCACACTTAGATGACATGCCTATAGGGATAAAGTATGATAAAATCAAATTCGATCATCAACTATTAGAAATCTTGCCTATAGGATATGTCACCCCCCCTAAGAAGCATGTTTATAAAATCAGTGCTGTTAATTCTGAGCTTTCAAACAGTTGCACCATCTCATTGTGCAAACAATTAGAGATCATGCCTATAGGACCTGCAATACCTTTAATCTGCTAAAACATTAATCTAAAGCTACAATACTGGAAATCAAAATCACATAAAGATCACGTTTATAGGACTTAATGACATTAATGTGTTCTAATTTGAAACTGTCTACCGTCTAATGTATGAATCTTCCTGCGTGCAATATGCTGCTCATGTGTGGAGGACAACTTGAGCCATTTATTGACTTTATAAGAAGTCCTTTATGTTTTGAATGTGTGCCTAGTTTTATCATTTGAGCATCCTAAGTAAAGTCTAGAACCACCCAATAGTAGGTCCAAAGCCTCCTGGACCATATGCATGAGATGGGTAGAGCACGCATAGGAGACAATCTAGAATTGAATTAGCGTTCTTTAAGTAAACAACTTTAACATACTAATAGGATAGCAGGAGATGATAGTCTGTGCCCCTAATATGAGCAAGCCTTACCAAAGGGAGTTGCGAAGTATTATTTTTGTTGCGCGAGGTGATCCTTTAGGATAAAAACTTAGGACCCACCCCGTCTTTTATATTTTATTGTTTCCACTTAGTCGTTGAATAATTAAGTTGTACATTGTAACCTCTAAAGACTTGTACTGACTATCTATACGGTTTAATTATTGTCGGAGTTTCTTTATATTTGTTCATAATAGAACCTTTAAATTCCTTGTCTTCACTCGCTTATATGATCACTTAGGACAATTATAATTTGATAATCCCACATAGTCTAAACATTAGCCGGGACCCACAGTTGTGGACCTTGAAGAGTGCCTAACACCTTCTCTTTGGTGTAATTTGATCCCTTACCCGATCTTTGGTGACGTAGACTAATCAAACAACGTTATTTTCAAATAGGTTCCCTAACCCACCTTTAAAAATCTATTAGGTGGCGGCTCTCCTCTTTTAATCCATTTAAAAGAGTTGTCACATGTTGAAACCCGCTTTTGAGAGAAAATGGGGCGCGACGCATATCATCCCAATAGAAACCTCCTTGGCATCACCGTGCTAAACCGTGTCCTTAAGGACAATAAAATAGGGGTCATCATATTGACACTCTCTGATGCGATCATATAAGGAAGACCGAGAAATCACGCAAGCTAGAACCCGACTGGGCTCCCAAACATCTAACCTCATAAACTGATTGGCCAAGGCCTGAACATCTGATGCAAGAGGTCTCTCACCAACAGGAATAAATACAAGGCTACCCATACTCACCGCCTTCCTACTCAAGGCATCGCGACAAGGTGGCGAGAGTCACCCCACATAATGCAATTGAGATATGCGCTATAGATGGTGATAGAGTGTTTCTAGTCAATGGGCAAAGAATGAAGCATTATTGGGGAGAGAACTTTGACCACAAAAAGAAAAAGGTCTACCTCACTGATAACTAGGAAATAATTCTGTATGCCACAACGTTAAATCAAGCGCTTCATGGGAGGTAACTCATGGTTGTTTTAATTGTACATCGTGTCATGACATTAAATTAAAAGCTAGTTGGGAGGCAACCCGATTTTCTTGCTTTTTGATAGTTTTAGTGTTTTGATTTTACTTTATTTTATTTTATGATTGTCAGTTGATGTACCTCGTGAATTGTGCACGTAAACACTAAGGTGGGAGAAACATGCTCGGGTCAAAGGATGGTATGTCATAACGTGGTGAGAGAAATAGGTTCAGGCCATATGTAAGAAATGACTTCCACATGGCACGCCACAAGTCCTCGCATCGTGAGAGGTCTCAACGTCCTTAGGGAAGCCTCAATTTTCGAAGGCTGTGAATCGGGGGCATCGCGAGTCCCTATTGCAACAACTGAAACTTTTCCTTTGAGAGTCCTCACATATCAAAACCCCTCAAACCCTCCCTTGTCACTCACGTCTCTCTCTCTCTCACACTTGATCGTCTAACACCATCGCTACCACCCTTCTCATTTATCGACAAATAGGTAAACCTCTTCTCTCTCTCTCTCTATCTATCTATCTCCCTCTATCCTTTTATTTGTGATTTTCATCCCCTAATCCCCATAGGTTAATTCAGTTTTTGGTTTTCTTTTTGAATTTAATAGATCATAGGGTGAATTTTCGGGAATTTTGGGGATACTAGATTCCTGATTGTTTGGATATTGATTAAAGTGAAGTGGAGAACTAAAATCCCCACCACTTACTCAATTTGGGATGGTATTCAAGGCTCAAAATAGATGAAACAAGTAAGGAAAAACTTATGCGCGCGAAGTGTTGGCAAATTGCTCAAAAGAAGCTTTCAATGGGTTTTGTGAAATCTCAGTAGGGACACTCTCTCTATAAGGGAAATGTAAGTTATATTTAAGTGTGGGATGTTCGTGTGTGTGATTTTACACTTAATTTGCATTCGATCAGGTTGAATTCCACCGCACAACGACTTAGGCGCAATTCCCGCATTTCCTTCACCCACTCTGATATGTGTTGTGCTTAATGTTTTAGATTGCGTGCTTTGTAACGGCTGCTCGCATCTCATTTTGCACAATTATTACGAGCTATATGGGCGTGTAACACATGATATTACGACACATTGATGATACATCTACCAATATGGATACTTTGCCTGTACATGTGTGATGGTGGTTACGAAGACCAACGCACAATCATAGGGGTGGAAATGGTAAGCCTTCAGCCAAGAAGACACCGACTATAAAAATGCACCTGGAGAGAAGAGTAAAGAAGTAATAACCAAAACGTTGCATGAATCAGAGGCTAGTGGGATTCCTGAGGTGGGCTTTGAAGCCACCGAGTAGAGCATTGAGTTGCCCGTAGTAACACAAACTAGGGCATGGACACCTTGCTTTACTAGGACACATGAGGACCTATTTCAAATTCGTGAAGGAGCGTCGAGAACCCTTCCAGAAAATATGCAGAAAACAGATGAGGTGCAAGGACATGGAGGATAACTTTGCAGGTAAAGATGCATGGAAGTTGTGGGATAGTATTCTCCAGAAACAAGTCAATCCATTGGTTCTTGAGAAACCACTAATTTTGGATGCTATAAAGATAGTGTTTCACGACCCAAAATCCATAATGGTCGTGATGGCGCCTAACACCGCCGTCAGGCAAGCCAACAGTGAATGATTAACTTACTTACTTATTTTAGTATTTTGAATTCATAATTGTCATCAATTAAATAGTAAGAAATAGAACTTACAAGGTAAGTGATAACATTTACATGAACAACTATAATGAAGAATCCCGTAAGAACCCCAAAAACCCGATCTCACAAGTGCATGAGTATTAACTAGGAAATTTAATAAAATACAACATCTGCCTGGGATGAAAATTAGACAGGAGAATATAAATAACTCTGATGGAGACTCTGCAGGCTACGGATCGTAACATGGAATGCAGCTTACGGTAAGTCCCCGCAACATCCGCGCCTCTACGCCCATGTCACGACCCCAAATCTAAACCACTCGTGATGGCGCCTATCGTGGAACTAGGCCAGCCAAAACTACACTCGAATCATAATAAGCTTCCATTTACATCTTTACTATACTGATTACCCATAAATGGTTCCTTTAAACATTTATAAGACAGTTAAAGCTATACTGAATATTAAATACAACCCCGAGAACCCGGAGTCACTGGTCATGAGCATCTACATAAAATATACAGCTCAAAAAAAAAATTCTATAATAGTAAGCAGGAGAGGGAGCAGGACTGCGGACGCATGCGGCTACCTCGCAAACCTCCGAGAATCTCTGGAACAGATAGACAACTCACCCTGCCCTAACACCTGGATCTGCACACAAGGTGCAGGGAGTAATGTGAGTACACACCAACTCAGTAGTAATGAAAATAAATCAGGTCTGAGCAGCAAGAAACACATAAAATCAATGTCATCAAATCACAAGATGCACATCCTTTATTTCCAACAGTATAACATAGATATATGAAATCATCATGCTTTAAAACCAACTTCAGAAAAATCCTTGGAAGAATGTATATTTTCAACAACTTCAAACCGAAAGATTTAGTATGAAAATGAAATGAATCATATAGAGGCCCCTCGGGCAAAACATATTTCATAAGCTCAGAGTGAAAGTAGTAAAATCATAAGTAGCCCCTTGGGGAAAAACATGTATCATAATCAGCCCCTCGGGCATGCCTCACAGTCACTCATAATCAGTCGCTCAGCACCTCACAGTCACTCAGCACCCAACAGTCACTCATGCCTCCCAATCACTCGTCACTCAGCGCTCGGCACTCGGCATTCAGCACTCGGTGCGCTCACTAGTGGTGTGTGCAGACTCCGGAGGGGCTCCTTCAGCTCAAGCGCTAATATCAAGCCATCTCGTGGCGTATCATATCCTCATAATCAGGCCCTCGGCCTCACTCAGCAGAACCACTCAAAAAGCCCCTCGGGCGGATCAGTAAAACAGGGTACTCGACCCAAAACATCATTTTTAAATCTCAAAGTAGTGTAAATCAGGCTGAGTTTCGAAAACAGTAAGCACAATGCGGCTGAGTGAAATCATCAATACATAGTGAGGAAAATAGCAGTAAAAATCCCCCAAGGGGTCTAAACAGATCGGCACAATGCCCCAAAAACGGCTTATAGCCCAAATATTTCAACAATCTTTAGAACATAATTTAACATAAGGTTTTGAGTAAAATATGCAACTCAATAGTTGCCGCGGAGAGGACCTAGTCCAATCCAAAAATCAGTGCGCGCCACATACTCGTCATCCGACATGTGCGCCATTCTAAAATCAATGAGAAATATGTAGTTCGGGGTTTCATGCCCTAAGGACAAGATTTATAACCATTACTTACCTCTGCCGGGCCACAACACTAGTCCGCTATGCTCTTGTCCCTCAAATTGGCTCCCGATTGCTCCGAATCTAGTCAAAACCTGTTCAACATCATCAATATATACTAAAGGAACACAACCCAATTGAAAACTATCAAATTATACAAGAATCTCGAAATTCGGCCAAACCCGAGTCCCGGGCCCACGTCTCGGAATTTGATAAAATTTGAATCACTAGAATCCTCATTCCCTTACGAGTTTACCCATAACAAATTTACCAAAATCTGACCTCAATTTCCCACTCAGAACACCAAAAGAATTTTCCAAATTTTCCTCCCATTTTCCCATCTTTTCTTCTTTAATTCCACAAATTGCATAGTGAAAATCGAGACAAATTCATGAAATTGAACCAAAAATGATTGAAGAACACTTACCACAAGAACCCTGCTGAAAAGCTCGTCCAAAATGTCCTTCTCTCGAGCTCTCTAATGGAAAAACAAGTTATGGCCAAGAACCCCCGAAATAGAACTTAAAAATTGTCTGCACATGCCTCTTTCTTCACTGCGATCGCGGAAGCTCCCACGCGATCGCGAAGAATAATCTGCTGCCCCATCAAATTACACTACACGATAGCATACATCCACATGCGATCGCGATTCAGCAGGACATAAATCCACGCGATCGCAAACCACTCTACGCGATCGCGAAGAACAACGGCTCAACCCACTCACGCGCCCTTTAACTCTATGCGAACGCGAACAACACCACACGATCCTGCACAACAACCTCACACTCACGCGATCGCGACCTCCACCACGCGATTGCATATAACAAAAATCCCGCCATCCCCAGCTAGGTCTATGCGATCGCAAACACCCTCCTGCGATCGCGTAGAAGGAAACCAGAAACTTACACCAGCAAAAATCTGCCCAGTTTTCAAGCCAAGAGTTGGTCCGTTAACCACCCGAAACACACCCGAGGCCCTCGGGACCTCAATCAAACAGACTAACATATCCCATAGCATTATTCAAACTTAGTCGAGCCTTCGAAACACCAAAAATAACATAAAAATACCAAAATTACATCAAATTCAAGCTTATGAACTTTGAAACTTCTAAATTTCGCCAACTACGCCGAAACCAACCAAAACACCTCCGATTGACCTGAAATTTTGCACACATACCCAAAATGACATTACGGACCTGTTACAACTTCCAAAATTCCATTCCGACCCCGATAGCCTATTTTCCACTACCGACCGGAACAAAAACTAACTTTCGCCAATTCAAGCCTAATTCTACACCGGGCATCAAAAATCCATTCCGAACACACTCCTAAGTTCCAATTCACCTAACGAAACCGTCCGAGCCATAAAATCCGCATTCCGAGGTCATTCACAAATAAGTCAACTCTCAGTTAACTTTCTCAACTATTAGGCTACCTTGAGAGACTACACGCCTCAATTCTTTCCATGACCACTCTGAACCCGAACCAACCGACCCAACACACATAAATGAAGCTGAAACGGGAGAAACGAGGCTAAACTCTCGGAACGACCGGCCAAGTCGTTACATCCTCCCCCACTTAAACATACGTTCGTCCTCGAACATGCCAAGAGTTGTTCTCCAATACCATCAAACTGTTACGTAGCTTACCATGCACATACCCCGGGGTGATCCCACGTCACCCTATCCCATATAGGTCCAATAGCACAATACTGTTGAAATTTTGAAATCCAAATCTGGGCCCATAAATCTTAGAACTAAATTCTCACTTCTGAAATAATATACAAGATCATAATTTCCATAACTATAAACTGAACAAGTCTGAACGTGCTGAATCAAGCCATATATGCATCCCAGATGAAATCACATAATACACCGCGTGACTCAAACACTTATAGCGATAACTCTTAACCACAATAACTGCTTGGAACAACCCAATACCGGTACACAACCTCTTATCAAGAACCGCCTCGCTCTAAAACTCCATATACTGCTGATGATGAAAGAAGCACGTAGAACTAACAACCATTTGTCCGATCAGCCAGACATGAAACTCCCCCTTCCCAAACCAGAATTATAGCAGATTTCTAAGCCGACTCTCGATATTTATCCTTCTAACTATGCTGTAGAAAATTCTGAAAATGTTCACTCTAGGTCCAACGACCTCTTTTCATCCATCACGACCACCCTGATAACACGACACATCGATATAATTCGAAGCCAAAACCTGTACAACTTGTGCACTTAACAGTAACTTCCCAATGTAATCAAATTATATAAAATATCCACACGAGAGGACTATCCCGCCATTAACAATTACCATCACCATATCATACTAACAGCCTGGCACACACCGAGAAACAAAAAATTAAAAACACATGTATCCAATACCAAAGGTCATACCCCTACATAACTCCGCTATACTGCGTGATCTCATCCAACGCTGGTCCACTTGAAATACTTCAAGACACCTTGCCCAAAATCAATAACCATTCGAAATTCAACATCAGGTACTCAAAGTGCATTGCCATAACCACGGGGGAAATCAGACGATACCATGCCACCCGAAACAGAAGGTATATAACCAACACGTCTCAATCCCGCAACACCCAGTTACTTACCTTACTCAAATCTAGCTATAACGCCCAATTAGAACCGCATGATATGTGCATATAACCAATAGTCACCTCTCCTCGCAACACCGAAGAGTAACTCATAGATCACTCCAGAACATGAATAAACTTAATCACAATCGAATGGTACCTTCCTCAATAATAGAAATTCGGAGCGAACAATTCCGACCCGGTGCAGAACACACACCCATATTAGCGTACCAGTAACCCTAAATTAACTCTGATCACCCACAACAGATAGATAACTTACCGAAAAGTTCACAATGATGGAATCATGGTACATACTAACATCCGACTAGCTCAGCTCGCATCTTCACAGTTCACTACCATAAAAATATCCTGTTTATGAGAACTCTCAGTCTCGAAGTCCATGAAACATACAGATTACCATATCTGATCACAACTCCCCCGCTCGAATACATAACTCATCCCAAATACTCACTCATTCCACGAGGGATACCCTTATAACTCTTCCATTTACCAAGAAACCTTGAATATCAACAGTGGATCCAACAATAGGGCGCCGCGATACCAATGAAGTACCCTGAACTCAAACACATTGCTCTTTCTAAAATATATACCCTCATCAAGTCGCACCAATTAGTGATATCATCTACCTAGTCATCTGAAATTGCCGATGCTGCCTAAGAATTTATGACCTTCCTTCCAGAACTGAACCGTGACCTCACATATGCAAATCTCAACTCTACCTAACATACCGCACATGCCATTCCAACCTAGGAAAAATTTGGGAACTCCATGGTCCTTTCTGAGCCACAAGCAACTACGTACCCAACTAGCCAAGAACTCCCATTGGATCCCATTTAGAAACAAATTCACTACACGTCATAAGAAAATATGAACCCTTAACCGCGGTAGAAACCATCCAGAAATATCCGAAATCCCATTTGCGCAACACCAAACCATCACGACTGAATTCTTCTAACTCAACCAAACTATGCAGGCCACCAAAAATCCAAGAGCATTGCTAAGAAACACTCGAAAAACTCGTCACCTTATGAACACCCAAGAAATAATCGTATCCCTTACCATGCCGATCCGACCTACTACCAAGTTGCCCTATTTAACCAAGTTCCTTCCGACTTACTTTCAAATTGATACTTCTCCCTGCCGTAATACCATAATTTTTCAACCCAAACTCACCACACGCGACCCAAGCATAAAATCATGCCGTCTAAGGCTCATAATCCACCGAATACTTTCTCAAATATCCCAAAAAATACCACATTCAAAATACTTACCCTGCAGAGACTTCCTGCGAATCTAAAGCCATTACCTTCACCTTCCTGATACCGATATATAGAACCCGTGATGATGTAGATATGCCACAAGCAAATTCATACACTGCACACACTACACCTTTTACAACTTCCACTAAATCATTCAATAGCACCCAATTACCCAACAAAGTACATTGCAACCATTATCGAAGAAATTTCCATTACTCGTGACATTCCCATACCCCACACCTGCAGGTCATAACTGATTTACCAATATACCTCGAACTGAAACCAATACCACACATAATCATGCAATCAACTTAGCAGTAACAGACTCCCTCACTTGGATCAAAGCTAACGATCAAGACAAACAATAACTCACAATGCCCATAATAATCACCATCCATCTAACAGCTCAAGTCATCTGCAAATCTCACATTCACCATTGTAACAGTCATGCCAACTTCCACAAGCGATCTAAACTCCAATTACAATATATATTATTTTACTGGTAGAAGAGAACTTATTACAGAACTACATAGGGACCACACACCCTGGGACAACCCGTAGGAGATACCCCTGCCCGCTTAGCCTTAACTGTTATCTCTCCATACACTTCTGAAGACCAGAACTATCACGCAATCACTACACATTCCTGCATCTGAACACAACCAACGCCTACCCTCGAGGCAGCACAATATGCGGTAAAAACCTGAAGCTGATGGAAGAACTAACACTGGAGCGGTGGTCACAGAAATCTCGAGCTTTTGGAAGCTCTACCCACACATGTCTAACCACATGGATACCCTTACTGGACACCACGTGTCCCAAGAATGCTACTGAACCGAGCCAAAAGTCACACTCGAAGAATTGGCATAGAGCCTTTCCTCCCTGAATCCTTATAATGCCATCCTCAGATACTGAGTATGCTACTCCTAGCTACGCGAATATGCCAGGACACCATCAATGAATACAATAACAAGGAGTGCTAATACGGAATACACGGTTAATCAACTACATGAACATTACTGAGGCAAATGATCAGCTCAAAAGACATCACCAGGAACTCATAACCCAACAGAAAAATCTGCTTCACTCCACAACTACACAACATGAGAGGTCTTCCAACATACTCAAAACTCAAGGCCATATACCAAACTGAGACAGAAATCAAACACTCGATAAATCTTACTGCATTTCCAGCCAATCCTTTTGACACAATTCACAGTCTTAACACATCTAACCATCAAATCACACCCACCATATAGGCATCTAGTCACCAATTCTCATTAATAAGAACACAAACGGTCATACAAGTCCCTAATTACATGTTCCCACACAATAAAATTCTCAGCAAGCAAGCCACAAAATGAATCCGGCCTCAAGTCCTCCAGACTGGCCCATTACCAATATGCCAAAATCACATCTCATCCATGGAAGCCACAAGCCGTCGATGCACAGCCGATACCAAGCGCTCTCGTGCGCGTTTGAATACCTGGATGGAATTCAAGAGTTACGCTCTTGGCTGGATACAATGGATTTTCACGACAAGAATTTAAGAATGTGAGATTTTTTCTAAGGGTTCCGCAACCTCTCGAATATAAGTTCAGATGCCTCCGTATCGATCCGCAAGAATCTACTAAACCTGCTCATGACCGGTGAGTCCTATGTAACCTAGCGCTCTGATACCAAGCTATCATGACCCCAAATCTAGGCCAGTCGTTATGGCGCCTATCGTGGAACTAGGGCAGCCAAAACTACACCCGAATCATAATAAGCTTCCATTTACATCTTTACTATACTGATTACCCATAAAGGTTTCCTTTAAACATTTATAAGACAGTTAAAGCTATACTGAATATTAAATACAACCCCCAAGAACCCGGAGTCACCGTTCATGAGCATCTACATAAAATATACAACTCAAAAGAAAATAAATTCTATAATAGTAAGCAGGAGAGGGAGCAGGACTGCAGACGCATGCAGCTACCTCGCAAACCTCTGAAAACCTCTGGAACAGATAGACAACTCACCTTGCCCTAACACCTGGATCTGCACACAAGGTGCAGGGAGTAATGTGAGTACACCAACTCAGTAGTAATGAAAATAAATCAGGTCTGAGCAGCAAGAAACACATAAAATCAATGTCATCAATTCACAAGATGCACAACCTTTCTTTCCAACAGTATAACATAGATATATGAAATCATCATGCCTTAAAACCAACTTCAGAAAAATCCTTTGAAGAATGTATATTTTCAACAACTTCAAACCGAAAGATTTAGTATGAAAATGAAATGAATCATATAGAGGCCCCTCGGTCAAAACATATTTCATAAGCTCATAGTGAAAGTAGTAAAATCATAAGTAGCCCCTTGGGCAAAAACATGTATCATAATCAGCCCCTCGAGCATGCCTCACAGTCACTCATAATCAGTCGCTCAGCACCTCACAGTCACTCATGCCTCCCAATCACTCGTCACTCGGCACTCGGCATTCGGTACTCGGTGCGCTCACTGGGGGTGTGTGCAGACTCCGGAGGGGCTCCTTCAGCCCAAGCGCTAATATCAAGCCACCTCGTGGCGTATCATATCCTCACAATCAGGCCCTCGGCCTCACTCAGCAGAACCACTCAAAAAGCCCCTCGGTGAATCAGTAAAACAGGGTACTCGACCCAAAATATCATTTTTAAATCTCAAAGTAGTGTAAATTAGGCTGAGTTTCGAAAACAGTAAATACAATGTGGCTGAGTGAAATCATCAATACATAGTGAGGAAAACATCAGTTAAAAGTCTCCAAGGGGTCTAAACAGATCGGCACAAGGCCCCAAACACGGCTTATAGCCCAAATATTTCAACAATCTTTAGAACATAATTTAACATAAGGTTTTGAGTAAAATATGCAACTAAATAATTGTCGCGGAGAGGACCTAGTCCAATCCAAAAATCAGTGCGCTCCACATACTCGTCATCCGACATGTGCNGCCAAAACCAGTTCAACATCATCAATATATACTAAAGGAACACAACCCAATCGAAAACTATCAAATTATACAAGAATCTCGAAATTCGGCCAAACCTGGGGCCTGGGCCCACGTCTCAGAATTCGATAAAATTTGCATCATTAGAATCCTCATTTCCTTACGAGTCTATACATACCAAATTTACCAAAATCCGACCTCAATTGCCCACTCAAAAAACCAAAAGAATTTTCCAAATTTTCCTCCCATTTTTCCATACTTATCTACTTTAATTCCTCAAATTGCATGGTGAAAATCAATACAAATTCATGAAATTGAACCAAAAATGATTGAAGAATACTTACCACAAGAACCACGCTGAAAAGCTCGTCCAAAATTTCCTTCCCCCGAGCTCTCTAATGGAAAAACAAGTTATGGCCAAGAACCTCTGAAATAGAACTTAAAAATTCTCTGCCCAGGCCTCTTTCTTCACTGCGATCGCGGAAGCTCCCACGCGATCGCGAAGAACAAATCTTCTGCCCCATTAAATTACACTACGCGATAGCAGACATCCACACGCGATCACGATTCAGCAGGACATAAACCCACGCGATCGCAAAGCACTCTACGCGATCACGAGGAATAACGACTCAGCCCACTCACGCGCCCTTTAACTCTATGAGAACGCGAACAACACCACGAGATTGCATATAAAAAAAATCTTGCCATCCCTAGATAGGTCTACGCGATCGCAAACACCCTTCCGCGATCGCATAGAAGGAAACCAAAAACTTACACCAGCAAAAATCTGCCCAGTTTTCAAGCCAATAGTTGGTCCGTTAGCCACCCGAAATACACCCAATGCCCTCGGGACCTCAACCAAACATACTAACATATCCCATAGAATTATTCAAACTTAGTCAAGCTTTCAAAACACCAAAAACAACATAAGAAATACCAAACTTACATCAAATTTAAGCCTATGAACTTTAAAACTTCCAAATTTCGCCAACTACGCCGAAACTAACCAAAACACCTCCGATTGACCTGAAATTTTGCACACATACCCAAAATGACATTACGGACCTATTCCAACTTCCGGAGTTCCATTCCGACCCCGATAGCCTATTTTCCACTGCCGACCAGAAATCGCCAAAAACTAACTTTCGCCAATGCAAGCCTAATTCTACACCGGACATCAAAACTCCATTTTGAACACACTCCTAAGTCCCAATTCTCCTAACGAAACCATACGAGACATAAAATCTGCATTCCGAGGTCGTTTACCAATAAGTCAACTCTCAGTTGACTTTCTCCACTATTAGGCTACCTTGAGAGACTACACGCCTCAATTCTTACCATGACCACTCTGAACCCGAACCAACAGACCCAACACACATAAATGAAACTGAAACGGGGGAAACGAGGTTAAACTCTTGGAACGACCGGTCGGGTCGTTACAGCCCAGAAGACCACAAGACATATATGTACCTGCACAAAAATGTGCAGCAAGTGTAGCACGAGTACACAAATCAACGCGTGCCCAGTAAGTATCTAGCCTAACCCCAGAGAAATAGTGACGAGGGGTTGACATCGACACTTACTAGTGGTCCAATAAGACAGTTATAATAAGAAGTAAACAGATATGGGGCAGTGTAAACAAACGAATTATAGTAGTATAAATTGGTGCAATCCTTCTCTCAACAATAGACTCAAACTCTTGATTAGCAGTTACCTCCTCCACCGGAGTATGTATATATATATAAAGGACCTCACCAGATAGGTCGTCATAATTCAAACCAGGAAAACTCCCAGATACATTTTTGACAAATAATACGCATGTTTCCATAGAAGTATTTTATAGAAATGTCGAGGCATACGACCTGATCCCATCATAATCTGGTATATAACCATAGATACATCTATTATATATTGCCAAGGCGACGACCCGCTCCCATTAGAGTGTGGTACATAATCCTGCCAAGGCGAATGGACTGATCCCATAAGATGTGCGCACTTCTAAGGGTCAAATGACACGAACCATAGATGTATCTATCCTGCCAAGGAGAATGGACCGATCCCATTAGAATAAGAAGCTTTGACGGATTCTTTACCCCATTCACAAAGGGACATGTGAGTTATAAGAAGCTTAGGGGAAACCTTTCGATGAGAACACGTAATGCGGGAGAAATTTGTAAGAGGAGTACAATTATTCCGCGGCTAATCATGAAACTCGTCAAATCTCTACAATAGCAAGTCTATCACTCTACGCCCGTCTAGCCTCAAGTAATAATGCGAAGTAAAAGAATTTAATAAGCAAGAGATAACTCAAAAGTTATAGCATAGCGTGAACCTGAGTCTACCCGGACAATAACATGATTATAGTTATGTACGGACTCTCGTCAACTCGTGCGTACGTAGCCTCCACAACAAGTAACGAATATCAATTACAACACCTAGGGGTAATTCTCACAGAGTTAGAAAGGAGACTTACCTCGCTCCGAAGTTCCATAACCGGCTGCAAAGCTTCTCTAACACCTCAAACCAATGCCCGTCGATCCAAAAATAGTCAAATAAGGTGCAAACCAGTCAAAATATACTCTAATAGCCATAATCAATCAATTTAAGCAAATTCCCAACTCTGCTCGAAAATTTGACAAAGCCATCCCTCGAGCCCAAGGGCACAAATTCCGAAATTTTTCGAAGATAAACATTACCCATAACATTGCTAACTCAAATATATAATTTATTCCAAATCCCATGCCCAAATTCGTGGTCAAAATCGAAAAATACCAATTTTTAGGTTTTCTTCAAAATCTCACAATTTCCACCAATTTTCATGTTCAAATCCATATATGGTTCATGTATTTAACTTAAAATGTGAAGGAATCACTTATCTAGTGGAGGATGATGAAAAATCCCCTTTACAAATCGCCCCAAGCTCGGCTCCAATGGAATATTTGAAATAAAATAAGCCAAAATCCGTTTCTTGCAACTTATACATTTCCCAAGCGACTCTTCATCGCGAACGCGGCACCACCCCCGCGTTCGTGAAGTTCAGCAAGCCTAGGCCCATAAACCCTTCTTCGCGAACGCGGAAAGCCCCTCTCGTTCGCGAAGCACAATCTGCCTCAGCCCCCTGTTCCTCTATGCGAACGCGAGACAAGGCCCGCAGATGCGAAGCTTTACCAGCTAGCCCTTCACGAACGCGTCTGCCCACCCACGAATGCATAGAACAAAAAGAGCCCAGTCCAACTTCCTTCATCGCGAACGTGTGAGGCCCTTCGCGTTCGTGAAGAACAACAACAACACTAACAAACCAGCAACAGTAGCTCAACCAAAATTCGCCCGGAACTACCAAATTTACAGACAAGTCACATTTGGCATTACGGACCTACTCCAACTTCCGGAATCGAAATTCGACCCGGATATCAAAAGGTCCACTCCCGATTAAACTTCCAAAAACCTCCAACTTCTAACTTTCGCCAAATGACCCCAATAGGACCTACGGACCTCCAAATCCACATCCGGATGCGCTCGTAAGACCAGAATCACCATAAAGTGCTATTCCCAAGCTCGAATTCCAAACGAACATCGATAATATTAAAATAAACTTCAACCCCAATTTATAACATTCTTTCAAAATGCCAACTTTCCACAAGCGCTGTAACGCTCCCGGGTCATCCAAAACCCTATCCGGACATACGCCCAAGTCCCAATCATCATATGAACCTATTGGAACCTTCAAATCCCAATTCCGAGGTTGTTTACTCTAAAGTCTAACCTTAGTCAATTGTTCCAACTTAAAGCTTTCGAAATTTGAGATTTCTTCCCAAATCAACTCCGAACTTCCCGAAATTAAATTCCGACCACACATACAAGTCATAATACCTGAAGTGAAGCTACTCAAGGCCTAAACGCCGAACGATGCGCCAGAGCTAAAAACGACCGGTCCGATCGTTACATTCTCTCCCACTTAAATACATGTTCGTCCTCGAACGTGCTAAGAATTGCGATAGAGTTGTCCAAAATCACTGCTCAACACCTCGTGCACCTACCCATGCCACCATAACCCAGTTGAGCATATTATCTCGAGCCAGACTGAAGATCCTTCCTGCTACCTTAGCTAACAAGCTTTAGAACCAAATTCAACATCCGGAATTATCCACGATACTATATTCTAACACACGAACACCGTATCAATCACTAGAGACCGAACCCAACGTGACTATGCTCCCTCGCCAAAATCACATCATGTACCACATAACACATTCGCCCAAGGCAATCTCCCCCAAGAACAACATCTGAAATTTCCACTGACCCGAAGCCCGTAGTACACCTCATAACATATATAAACCCCGTTTCAACTCTCGCAATAATGCCACGACGGAAGAGATGTGTAGAAACTCATAACCACCCGTCGTATCACATATCATGGAGTCACTCCATATGACAAGAACCATTACTTCATTTTGAACTAAATAACGATTTTATCCCTTAATATACCCTTCCTAACTCCAGTTGCACCGATCCCAGGTCCAATAACCTCGTCTCGCCTAGTACCAGCCGCTTAGGCAATAAGCCATCTCAAACACTGCCAAAAGTCTCATATGATGCCCCAATGTTCCAACAAGCAACAAACTCTAATGTGATACATAAGGAAAATGAACCCTGGAAGGAACTACTCAACCCACGTAAATAATTAAACAACCGGAAAGATGTCATGAACCTTCCTCAGAAAATGAGGAACAAAACACACAAAAACAGATATAAGGAACTGTACTCCATATCACATTGTTGCAGTGTGAAACTCGATCCAACCATGATACCCGTGGCGGTGTGCCACCCGATCCAAACAACATACCCATGACAGAGTGCCACTCGATCCAAATGGAATACCCGTGGCAGCGTGCCACCCGATCTACACATAATAATCTAAAGAAAATACACATCGAGTCGTAACACTCATACTCACAAAATGTCCAAATATCAACCACAAGCACGCCAAATGCATAATACAAATCCCGGGGAGACGGGTAGCACCATATGCTACAAGCACAACTAAGGTGCGATATATGATGTGCATCTCAAGAGCCATCCTGCTCACGTAACACCACCGCTGCACGGGACCTCAACACATGTGCGAATAATCAAGTCGTCTCATAACCCACATGGCCAATAGAGTTTTACAAGAAATAGTTGACGACAAAAATAACATCCAAGGCTCGAATACTCCTCCATAAGAAATGCTATGCTAATGAAAATACCCGGCCTGGTGTAGAGAACACATCCACATTTAGACCCATCAATGGACCTCAAGCAGACTCTGATCGTACCGTACTGGGCTAATAATCTTTCAAGGATCCACAATAACCCTTTTCCATGACACATAGGAACAACCATCAGACTCGTAACAAACTCACACGGTCTACAAGCCAAGGAATATAATGCCTCTCAGGCATAAACTCTCTCACGTTAGCGATAGTACCATAATCCCATACTTGGTTTCAATCCTTAATCAATCAGGTGACTATATGTCACACTTATACAATCTTCCTGTGGGATACGCCCCCACGACCTCCCGCACCAGGTAGCAAAGTCTGCACATCTATATCACCAGCCATACAATGCTGCAAAGCGAATCGAGAATTCGCAAATCAGTACACAAAGACTCTTACACATGACACCGTTCTTAGGTGGCGCTAAAGACAATACCAGCTTACTCTAAACATTTGAATTCTTTCCTGCTCATCTGAGCTCGTGACATTCTTGCCAACACCGAACCACAACCTTGATCCTCAACTTTCAATTCCCATGCCGCTCACTACACCTAACATGCCAATACGCGAGAGTACAAGAATTCCATAATAACTCCTGTACCACTAATAGAATAAACAGTCCATCATATAGAAACTTTTAACTTAACTCATTTCAGGAGAATCATTGCAACACGCTACTGAATTCCCATAACCGCAGAAAATACAATTCTCAAGTGGTGGTCTAAATCACCATAACCCTTCCAGGATCCATCTACACATAACAGGCCATTCGAATCAAATACTTCCCAAATCAACCAAGTGGTGGTGGTGCTCAAGCCCAAATTTACAACCACAAACTACATGTATAACTTCACGCTGGAGAAACTGTTCACTGCCACAGTCATGCTAGTTTAACCATTACTAACCGATCTAGCTTCTTCCAATTTATTCTCGACTTGCCTTGAAAATAATAATAGCTCCATTCAAACGTAACGAACCAAATCCGCAGTCATCCCGAGTGACCCCATTTCACGAGACCACGATGTCTCAAAACTCACAAACCATCTCATACCCTCCTTGTGCACACATTCGCATCTTCAACTGGTACACCAATTCTAATAATTCATCTATGAATCTGAAGTTATTTTCTCCCATTCTTCCAATGCTACACTGTGGACTGATGATAATATAGAAAACTCCAAGCTCCTTTCACAATCCACTGCAAAAGCTCGATACTTAACCACAGACTCGAAATCCTTAGGCACTGCACTGAACCCACTAGGACCATGGTTGAGAGTCACCCACTCTGACTTGTTCCCGAATTCAAACTCCAAGGACCTGCTAGCATATGAAATCCCTCTCAAAGAATCAAGCGGTGGAATTCCTTTCCTTGTACATCACATCCACACGAAGCATAGACTCCGAGTCTTTCCAAAAACCTAAACATGAATCGATAAGGCCGAATATAGCACACATTCCTCAAATCCCCTGCTCGAATTACCATTGATGATTTCTTTCCTTGGTCGTAATAACCCACCAACACCGATAACCAAAAACCTCACAAGTAAACAACCATGCAATCCAACTGTTGACGGTGCAGATCCCCCACTCAGGTCGAAGCTACAATCACATAACCCCGGAACCCACCAAGATTCCTTCTTCCCCATTGGAAACAACTGTAAGTCCAACAATACATTCCAAACTCGAAGTCATGTTGCATCCAAATAAATTCCGTGGACCTGGTCACTGTCCACCATGAATTCCCAAATGACTCCAAACTTTCCTCAAGGCGTGTGGACATCCTACCACAGAACCCTATGCTACTCTGCCACTCTCCCACTTCAGTTAAACCCTCTCCTTTAAGCAACTCCTCGACTTCTGCTTTTCATACTTGACCTTCTAGCAATTCAACCATCGCAAAACACCTCCCACCTATCCTTCCTCATCCTTCGCGGCCCAACTGTTGCCTCAATCCGAATCTGTCTCTGTAACACTTGAGCTAATAAATTGCCACAAACTCTAAGCCTCCTAGAAGATCATCCTTCTCGATCCATCAACGTTAGAAATACCCATTTGATTTCGAAATCGCCACACTCCGCTATCTCTGACGACCGCTTCTCAGGCACCATTTCACAATACCCTGCCCCGAAGGCATATTGATGAAGACCATAACACCGGCGAACCTTCACGCGTTCCACAAGGACGATGACACCACATCACAATTGAGAATTCCATCACGCTCGAAAATACCGTGTCTCGTCACTCCATTAAACCAAACCTGAACATGCATAGTCTGATTGCCTTTCCTCTGCTGGAAATAAAATCTTGAACCTCTGAATCATGCGCTAAGAAAAACCTCCTTTCAAGCCGTTCACTGCTTCAAGATACAAAGAAGAACCATACCACTAAACAAACACTATGCGATAACAACATCTGAACATCATAGCAACCTGCGGACGGCCTTGAAACCATTGAAAATACAATTACTGAGCTGAAATGACAGAACCTCCTTCCACAAGATGATGATAAGAACATGCTCGAATGCACAGGGAGAAACACCCTGCTCCCCTTCTGTAGTACCACTGCAACTCCTCGATGCCCAATTGACACGAGCGCTGAACATCGTATAAGAATGAGTAGGAAGGGTACAAAGGCACAAGCCTGAAAGGAATTAAATCGCACGATGAGGAATCAAGAAGGGAAGTGCTCCTAACAACCCTGTAGCCCCTCGAAGATAAGTACATGCGTCTCTGCACCGATCCGAAGGACTCTACTAGACTTGCTCATGACCTGTGAGACCTAAGTGAACCTAACACTCTGATACCAAGCTTTCACGACTTAAAATCCACTAATGGTCTAGATGGCGCCTAACACCGCTGTCAGGCAAGCCAACATTGAATGATTGACTTAATTACTTATTTTAGTATTTTGAAATCATAATTGTCATCAATTAAATAGTAAGAAATAGAATTTACAGGGTAAGTGATAACATTTACATGAACTACTAAAATGAACAATCCCGTAAGAACCCCCAAAACCCGGTGTCACAAGTGCATGAGCATCAACTAGGAAATTTAATAAAATACAACACCTGTCTGGATACAAATTAGATAGGAGAACATAAATAAGTTTGATGGAGACTCTACAGGCTGCGGATCGTAATATGGAATGCACCTCGCGGTAAGTCCCCGCAACATCCGCGCCTCTGCGGCCAGAAGACCACAAGGCATATATGTACCTGCACAAAAATGTGCAGCAAGTGTGGAATGAGTGCGTAAATAAACACGTACCCAGTAAGTATCTAGCCTAACCCCAGAGACATAGTGACGAGGGGTCGACATCGACACTTACTAGTGGTCCAATAAGACAATTATAGTAAGAAGTAAATAGATATGGGGAAGTGTAAACAACGAAATAAACTAGTATAAATTGGTGCAATCCTTCTCTCAACAATAGACTTAAACTCTCAATTAGTAGTTACCTCCTTCATCGGTCGTCATAGTTCAAATCAGGAAAACTCCCAGATACACTGGCTTTTTGACAAATGATATGCACGTTTCCATAGAAGTATGTTATAGAAATGTCGAGGTGTACGACCCAATCCCATCATAATCTGGTATATAACCATAGATACATCTATTATATATTGTCGAGGCGAATGGCCCGCTCCCACGAGAGTGTGGTACATAATTCTGTCGAGGCAAATGGCCCGATCCCATAAGATGTGCGCACTGCCGAGGATCAAATGGCATGAACCATAGATGTATCTATCCTGTCGAGGCGAACAACCCAATCCCATTAGAATAAGAAGCTTTGACGGGTCTTGACCCCACTCATGAAGGGACATGTGAGTTATAAGAAGCTTTGGGGAAACCTTTTGATGAGAACGCATAATGCGGGAGAAATTCGTAAAAGGAGTACAATTATTCTGTGGCTAATCATGAAACTCATCAAATATCTACAATAGCAAGTCTATCACTCTATGCCCTTCTAGCCTCAAGTAATAATGCGAAGTAAAAATATTTGATAAGCAAGAGATACCTCAAATATTACAATTATAGCATGGCGTGAACCTGAGTCTACCTGGACAATAACATGATTATAGTTATGTACGGACTCTCATCACCTCGTGTGTGCGTAGCCCCCACAACAAGTAACAAATATCAATTACAACACTGAGGGGTAATTTCCCCCTCACAGAGTTAGAAAAGAGACTTACCTCGCTCAGAAATTCCATAACCGGCTCCAAAGCTTCTCTAACACCTCAAACCGATACCCGTCGATCCAAAACTAGTCAAATAAGGTGAAAACCAGTCAAAATATACTCTAATACCCATAATCAATCAATTTAAGCAAACTCTCGACTTTGCTTGAAAATTCGACAAAGCTATCTCTCGGGCCCACGGGCCCAGATTCTGAAATTTTTCGAAGATAAATATTACCCATAACATTACTAACTCAAATATATAATTTATTTCAAATTTCATGCCCAAATTCGTGGTCAAAATATAAAAATACCAATTTCTAGGTTTTCTTCAAAATCTCACAATTTCCACCAATTTTGGTGTTCAAATCCATATATGGTTCATGTATTTAACTTAAAATGTGAAGGAACCACTTAGCTAGTGGAGGATTATGAAAAGTCCCCTTCACAAATTGCCCCAAGCTCGGCTCCAATGGTATATTTGAAAAAAATGGTCCAAAACCCATTTCTTGCAACTTATACACTACCCAAGTGACCCTTCATCGCGAACGCACCACCCTCGCGTTCGCGAAGCTCAGCGAGCCCAGGCCCATAAACCCTTCTTCACGAACCCGAAAATTCCCTCGCGTTCGCGAAGCACAATTTGCCTCAGCCCTTAGTTCTTCTATGTGAACACAAGACAAGGCCCGAGAATGTGAAGCTTTACCAGCTAGCCCTTCGCGAATGCGTCTGCCCACGCGCGAACGCATAGAACAAAAAGGTCCCGGTCCAACTTTCTTCTTCGCGAACGCGTGAGGCCCTTCACATTCGCGAAGAACAACACCACCCCCAGCAAACTAGCAACAACAGCTCAACCAAAATTGGCCCGGAACCACCCCGAAACACACCCGAGGCCCCCGGGACCCCGTCCAACCACACCAACCAGTCCAATGACATAACACAAACTTGCTCGAGGCCTCAAATCACATCAAACAATGTCAAATCTACAAGTTGCGCATCGATTCTAGCTTAATGAACCATTAAACTACTAACTTCCACATTCGACGCCGAAACCTATCAAATCATGTCCGATTGACCTCAAACTTTGCACCCAAGTCATATTTGACATTATGGACCTACTGCAACTTCCGAAATCGGAATCAGACCCTCATATCAAAAGGTCCACTCCCGGTCAAACTTCCAAAAACCTCCAACTTTCGTCAAATGACCCCAAAAGGACCTATGGACCTCCAAATCCACATCCGGACGCACTCCTAAGACTAGAATAACCATAAAGAGCTATTCTTAGGCTCAAAATTCTAAACGGACATTGATAACATTAAAATACACTTCAACCCAAATGTATAACATTCTTCTAAAATGTCAACTTTCCACAATAAGCACCATGACGCTCCCGAGTTATCCAAAACCCGATCCGGACATATGCCCAAGTCCCCAATAATCATACGAACCTATTGAAACCTTCAAATCCCGATTCTGAGATCGTTTACTCAAAAATCTAACCTTAGTTAATTATTCCACCTTAAAGCTTCTGAAATTTGAGATATCTTCCCAAATCAACTCTGAACTTCTCGAAATTAAATTCTGATCACATGTACAAGTCATAACATCTGAACTGAAGCTACTCAAGGCCTCAAACCACCAAACGACGTGCCAGAGCTCAAAACGACCAATCAGGTCGTTATAGAGTGTGCCCGGGAATTGCTGCAGAGATTGAGGAGCGAGGATGGGTACACTTCGCTCAAGGAACAAAAGAAAAGGATAACATGACTCTCATAAGAGAGTTTTATTCAAGCCTGCATCCAAACAGGGTGACATTGTTTGGATGCAAGGGGTAGACGTGGATTTTTTAGTCAGGCGATCAATAAATATTATTGGGCCAATTAGCAAGCTATGTCAGATTATTGGAGAAAGGAGCAACGTCTTCTACTGGACCATATGTTGCACCCTATTTTTCACAAGTCAAAACAAGATTCAACTAGTGGTTCTTCTGATGTTGCCAAAACAGAGTCTCCACCTAAGGTTTTGAGGTATATTAGGGTACCTATGTTTTATTAGATTATTATCCTATTGGTCTACTAACCGATGATATTTGGGTAATGGTTCTTGTTCTTTTAAGGGGAAGGTGTTAGACGCCCCCTAAAATCTACCTGAGATAGCTCCTTAGAACTTAGTCTAGGTTCAGGGAATTAAAGGTCTATATTTTGCTTAGTTTAGTGCTTTAAAGTTTGTAACCTATTCTAAGCCTTGTTTATAGTCCGCGATTTTTTGAAAGAAAATAGTGTATATACATACTTTGAGAGGGTGTTTACAAGGTTTATAACTTATTAAACAATCTTTTTAGAAAACGTTTTTGCCGAAAGAAAGCTTTGTGAAAGATTTTATGTTTGGAATGGATTTTGAATACTTTATCTCTTTCGAAAATATGACTATCCGTATGATTTAATGAGATAAAGGCCATTCAGAAATATGTGTATATCCTAATTGGAATGGATATACCTTTCTTAAGAATTTATTTGGAGTTGAATTTTTGAAAACTCGTTTTTGTTTGCAATCTCAAAACCATGTTTTTCTTTCTTGAAAATCGGCCTTGTGTATACTCCTTTCTTGATAAAGGCCATTCACCTAATTGAGTGATCTGTGAATGATACGAGAAGACATAGACACCAATATTATTACTTCTACTAGGCTTAGCATTTTAGGACCTTTATCTAAGTCTACAAAGCATCAACATTCATTGCAGTAGCATTCAAAACAGTCAAGAATGATCATGTACCTGATTAGGTCCCTTCTCCACTAAAGACCCATACTAACAACTTTGTTCAACCTAGTGAAGACATCAAAAGGCAAAGTTTTTAGTCTTAATCTAATCCAAGTTTAGTTGCATGATTAATAGTCTATCAGATTCTTAATCAACATCCAGATTCATAACTAAATCTTTACTGATAAAGGATATTAACCAAATATGGAGAAGTGTTCATATTAACAAGGTAAACAAGTATTGATGGATTTGTTTAAGCTCATATGCGACAACAATAAATTCCTCATTATAGATTCTATATCACTCAAACTTGTTAGGTCATTAAGTCTAGTTGGATACAACCATTCTTTGCAAAACAATTTCAATTGAAGAACACAGTAGTAGAAGCATGAAACTTCCTCAGATGAAATACATGTAAGAATTTATAATCATCATTGAACAAACACAAACATAAGGGTAACTGAAATTACTCAAACCTATTCACGGTGATGTTTAAAGAGTTAGAAGATTGCATGACATGTCAAATGAGAAAATAACATAATAATTAAGCTAATGAATTCATGACAGGAATCATTCTGTGTGTACAACAGACATGATTCCAATAATAGGTTATTTAGTCAAAACAGATGAGTTAAATGTGTGACATGGAAAACTTATGATGAAGATCATTTTTTAGTTAAATTAACAGGTGGTATAATATTAATAATCTAAGAATTGATGTAACACAGATTTAGTAGACATAAACTCTCAACAGAACATCAGAAAAGTCTAAGAAACAACTTAATCAAGCTAGCTAAATATGGTAGTACAACTGACAAAACACACATAGAATCATCAAAAGACTTCTAAATAACGTCAAAAGTTCAGCATAATTCATATTACTCACTGCAGCAAATAATATCTAGTTAAGTCATGAATTTCATTAACACAAATTAACTATCAATACTAGAACAATCATAATTTATCAAGAGAACAATCAACTTTGATCGATGAGAACAAAAGAACACATTAAACAATCACAAACTACTAACATATGTCATGAACGAAGAATAATCAACGAAGAGGACATTATAAACACCAAACAATACAAATAATTGAAGAAAGATGGAGGGTCAGTGTACACTGACCTTCTGCTTGGCAGCAAACCAAACAAGAGCTTTTAGTCGTTTAGAAATCCAAAACCCTATCTACAGAGAATGAATCTCGAGCGGAGATGAAAGAGGAAAAGAGATATTAGGAGAAACTACTGGAAACTAAATTTAGCAAAAAGAAGTTTTGAACTTTTCGGTTTTTGAGTGTATTAATATTGTAACGACCCGACCGGTTGTTTTGAGCATTGTAGCCATGTTTCCTCATTTATTGCTTATTCTATGCTCATTTGTTATTATGTGACTTGTCGGGGTAGTTAGATTGGTTCTGGGGATGTTTCGGAATGAATTGGGACAATCCGAAGTTTACATGCCTAATTTGAAAGAGTTGACCACATATTGACTTATGTATAAATGACTCTGGAATTGAGTTTTGATGGTTCTGATAGCTCCGTATGATGATTTTGGACTTAGGTGTGTGCCTGAATATTGATTTGGAGGCTCGTAGGTCATTTTGGCTTTAATTGGCGAAAGTTGGAAAACTAGAGTTGACTTTGTGGCTATCAGACTCGAATTTTGGTTCCCGAAGCTGGAATAGGTCCGTTGTGTCATTTTTGACTTTTGTGCAAAGTTTGAGGCTAATCGGAGTTGGTTTTATAGGTTTTGACATCGATTGTAGAAGTTGGAAATTCATTAGTTTCATTAGGCTTGAATCGGGGTGCGATTCGTATTTTTGATGTTGTTTGATGAGATTTGAGGCCTCGACTAAGTTCACATGATGTTTTAGGATATTCTGATATGTTTGGGTGGGGTCCTAGGGCCTCGGGTGTGATTCAGATCAAGTTCGGACTCATTTTGGACTTTGTCTGATTGGTGATATCTGTGCTTCTAATTTCCTCTTTCGCAATCACGAGAAGTCGGACGCAATCACGTAGAGTCTTTGCTGGCAGCTGGGCGCTTGTCCTATACATTTGCAGTATGGTGAATGTGATTGCAGAGTGCTGAGATTCTGTGTTACGTGAACGCGGGTGTTGGAACGTGTTCGCAAAGAAGGTAGGTGAGATCTGGGATTCAGGCACGTTATTCTTTGCGGTTGCGTTAGTAGGTACGCGATCGCATAGGTATGGAAGTTGGGTCACCGCGTTCGTGAGCCTGAGGATGCATTAGTGTAGAAGGATTTTTAGCTCCTGAGGATTTTTTTTTTGCGCAATCGCGATGTATAATCACTGGGTAGACTATTAAAATATTAAAATCGAGGGTTTGAACCCATTTCTCATATTTTGAGCTAGAGACCTCGGATTTGGGCGATTCTTGAAGGAATTTTTAAGGAGTTAATTAGGATAAGTGATTCTAGCTCATATTTGTTTAATATACATGAATCTATCATTGTTTTTAACACTTAATTAGTGTTTTGGGTTGAAACAACTGGGGAAAATTTATGAAACTTCATAAACTATAATTTGAGGATTTGAAGGTCCAGTTGAGATCAGAATTGAGTAATTTTGGTATGGTTGGACTCACTATTGAATGGGTTTTTAGATTTTATTAATTTTTTCAGATTACGAGATGTGGGCCCGGGGTTGACGATTTGGGTTGACTTGTTGACTTTTGTTAAAGAACCTAGTTATATCATATGGAATTGATTCCTATCTCTTGTGTTAATTATATTAAGTCTTTAGTTTGAAAGGATAATTAACAAACACTTTAACAATTTAAATGCAAGAAAATTCATTTTAAAACCTTAAAAACTTATGAAAAATTATAGAAAATACTTATATAACTCTTGTAAATTGAGTCATGATGCAAAATGATATTTTTAAAATATACTGAATATTTATAAAATGTGAGGGCAAAGTTGGGTATCAACACAACTTGAACATCTTGAACATCCTGATTTAAGCTTTCCACGGAAGAGTTTGAGTCTTGAATTAAATAAGTTCATCCTCTGACTCGGCTCAAAATGAGATGGTTGAATGTGCTTTTCATGTCATCTCTTAGTTTTCTTCTTGTAGAGTTTGGCATTTTCATAAGTATGCAACCTGAACTCGTCTAGCTCATTCAGTTGCAATAGCCTTTTGTCACCCTTTGCTTCTATATCTATATTTATTTATTTTTACAACCTAGTAATCTTTGTGTACCAGCTCAACAGGTAAGTGGCACACTTTCCCATATACAAGCTTGTACAATAAGGTATGAATTAATATCTTGTAAGATTTTTTTTATTCCCACAAGTCATTATATAGTTTCACATCCCAATCTTTTCTGTTCATGCTTACTTTCTTCTAGAAAATTTATTTCACCTCTCTATTTGACACTCAACCAGTGCACTCATCTATAGGTGATATGTAGTTGCGATCTTGTGGAAAACTCCATATTTTTGTAGAAGTTTATTTAACAACATGTTATAGAAGTCTGACCCTTCGTCACTGATTAAACCACATGGAGTTCTAAACCTTGCAAATATGTTCCTTCGTACAAATTTATCTGCCACCTTTGCACTAGTAGGCAAGGTAATTACTTCTATCCACTTTGAAACATAATCCACTGCTAGAAAAATATACTTGTTCCCTCGAGATAATGAGAATGGTCCAATAAAACTAATGCCCAAAACATCAAAGATCTTAACTTCTAGAATGTTGGTCAGTGGAAGCTCATGCTCTTTTGTAGTTGTACCTGTCCTCTGACATTGACCATATTTCTTCACGAATACAAGTGTATCCTTGAATAGTGTCGACCAATAAAACCCCAAACGAAAAAACTTAGTAGTTGTTTATTTCCTCTATGATGGCCACCGTAGGGTGAGGCTTGGAAATCATACATGATTTGATCCACTTCTTTTTTTCGAAATGCACCTCCGCATTAGCTAGTGAGTACACTATCTATATAAGAATACCCCAAAATAGTAGTTCATATCATATAGGAACGGTTTCTTGCCTTCAAAAGGCATCTCCCGAGGTAATACTCAGATCACTATGAAGTTCACATAATCTGCATACCAATGTGCATGCTCCTATGAGATGGAAAAAAGTTTGTCATCTGGGAATATTTCATTATTTTTCCCTTTCTTCCACATTCTCATGGTTATCCAACTTCGACAAATGATCAGCTACTTGGTTTTCTATGCCTTGTCGATCTTGTACCCCATAGTCATATGCATGCAACAACAAAACCCTTATTATTAATCTAGATTTGGATCTTTCGTGGAGAGAAAAATACCTAATTACCGCATGATTAGTATGGACTATGACTTTAGTTCTCACCAAGTAAGATCAAAATTTATCGAATGCCCGCACAGTAGCCTACAACTTGTTTTCTATGGTTGTGCACTTCATTTGTCCATCATCAAGGGTCTTGCTTGCATAACACATGGAATAAAACATCTTCGTTTTCTTAGGCCAAATATTTCTCCAACTATAAAGTCACTCACATCATACATTATCTCAAATGGTAAGAACCAATCTGGTATGATCATGTTCGGTGCATCCACCAATCGCTTTTTAGCTCTTCAAGTTCTTTTATACAAGCTTTGTCAATATTGAACACCATATTTTTTCCAGTAACCTGCACTGAGGAGTAGTAATTTAGAACAATCTGTGATAAAATGCAAGTAAAAACCTGCATGTCCTAAGAATCTACGAACATCCTTCACAAAATTTAGTGTGTCAATCTCTCAATCGCTTCGACCTTTGCCTTGTATAATTCAATCCCATTTTTTGAGAACTAGGTTTGTTTCTTCACAGCACGCGAGCAACATTGCCAAGTTCTTCACGACAGCATAGGATGACCGGAAGACCAAAAATTCATCCATAAAGAATTCTACAAATATTTCTACCATATCGGTAAAGATCTCCATTATTCACCTTTGAACAGTTATTAATATATTGCATAGTTTAAACAACATTCTCTTGAATGCGAAACTGCCATTAGGGCATTTGAATGTCATTTTTTCCTGATCTTTTGGGGCTATGATGATCTAGTCGTAAGCCGAATAACCATCAAGGAAGAAATATTACAAATGTCCTTCTAGCATATCCTACATATGATCAATCAAAGGAAGGGGAAAATGATCATTGCATGTAGCCTTGTTGAGCTTTCTATTGTCAATACATACTCTTCATCTTGTGACCATTCTAGTGGGTATCAACTCATTAAGATCGTTTGCTACAATCATTATTCCTCCCTTTTTAGGCACACACTGAATCGAACTCACCCAATTACTATTTAAGATGGAAAAAATAATTCCAGCATCAAACTAGCGGAGTTCGAGAGAGAAGATCTTTAGTCGAGATATGATAGTGGATTGATACGCATGGTGTGACATGGGATCACTTGCAAAAATGTTTAGGATGGGTTTGTTCAGCTATTTGATAGTTTTGGAATGACTCTTGGCACGTTCGAAGATGAATGTATGCTTAAATTGGGGAGAACGTAATAACCTGTTACGTCCCGAACTCAGGGAGCGCAACCGGCGCTCAACCGAGATAACCCGGCCAAGCAAGCCTGTACAATACCTTCTACCCGGACTTAATCATGAATAACAGTAAATATCCAATTTATTAATTAGGCAGGGATGAGGATCAAGTAAACAACAACACTAATTCATTATCAGCAGTTACGTCATTTATGAGTTTCTAAAATACATACGTTTTCATGGTTTAATGTGGAACTTGTGATAAAATTACAACATTTCTAGTCTGACTTTCTCCACACCAACATACCACCCACACTATATATATGGAGCCTCTAATAGATACAAAAGAGTACGGTGATAGTGACGGCAACAAGGCCCCGAATATACCTCAAAACATAGCAATAATACACACGAAACAAAAGATATACAACCCCGAATGAAATGGGGCTCACCAAGTCAACTGAGAAGATTAAGTACTGCTATCACTGGTCAGTATCCTCCGCTGTAGAATCACCTGCATCCATTAAAGATGCAGCGTCCTCGGTAAAAGGGACGTTAGTACATGCTGAATATTACTAGTATGAAAACCAAACACCTAATCAAGAGCTTTTAATTACAACATAAATATGATGAATCAGGGTGACAATAGAATAACATAGATAGCTGTTAAAGAAGGTTTATTAAGAGTTGTCCATATCAATAATAAATTTTAAGACAGAACCTCTGTAACCATCCCCGCCGCCTCACCCCAATATATGCGGGTGGAGGTGCAAATACAATACCAATACTTACACAAAGCGGCCCTGCCGCCTCACCCCAATATGTGCGGGTGGAGGTGTAACAACAATACCAATTCCTACACAAAGTGGCTCTGCCGCCTCACCCCAATATGTGCGGGTGGAGGTGTAACGACAATGTTAATTCCTACACAACGCGGCGGGTGGAGGTGTAACGATAATACGAATTCCTACACAAAGAGGCCCTGCTGCCTCACCTCAATATGTGCGGGTGGAGGTGTACAATTATACCAATAACAATCTTTACACAATTTAGCACAACAATTTTCATATGTAGCACGACTTAAAATTGTAACATGTAGGTACAAAATCCGTAGTTTGGAACACGTCCTTAATCAATAACACAACATAATAAGAGCATTTAATCACGAATCGAACATATATTACATGACACTTAGAAACTTTGATTTATTTTAGCCATCATACCTTACTAGAGATTCCTTAAACTCTAAAATGTCCCTAACACTTAGAAACTTCGATCTATTTTAGAAATATGACAACTTGAACCAAAATTAGGAAGAAGTTCATGATTCTAGTTCATTCGAGCATTTTATCAAACACTAGATGGCCATTTTGATCTCAAGGTCCTCCTATGGTTGATTTCTCTATTTCATTACCCAAAGTCTACCCAATTGAATTCATAATCATCCCACAATCCTAGATAGTACATGCATGCATAATGAACCACTCCCACACCCAAGAATTTTTTAACTTGTTACCTATTTTCAGTTAAATCTCGAAGTTGAAGGCTGGGGAGTAGAACCTTACCTTTTGGTTGAAGACCTTGTGAGTCACCCTAGAGAAATCTTCAAGTTTTGAGCAAAGATTGATGAACAAAGGAATTAGAATTCCTCTTCTCGCTCTAGAACACCTTCCCCCCTCTCTCTCTCTCTAAAATGTAGCTTTCTTTATTTTTTAGAATGACCCCTAATAGTGTTTTATGAAAAGGGGATCGGGTTTTAAAAACACAAAAATGAACCTCCGAAACAGGATCTGCAGTCGTATATGAGACCGCGAAATGCTTCTGCGGTCCGCAAAATGGCCCTCCGAAACTGCGCTGGCGCGCTCCATAACGGCCGCAGACCTGTTCTGCGATCGCATAATGCACCACAGAATCTCCCTCCATTGAATTTCCAAGATGGGTTTGCGATCAGTGTGCGGCCCGCGAATTCATTGTGCGGTGGCATAATGGGCCGCGAAATGACATCCAAATATGGCCCAAATGATTGCCTCACTCTGCGGCCCGCAGAGTGGTTTTGTAGCCTCATAATGGGCCGCAGAAATGCCCTATTCTGGCAAAAAATTTTCCTTCAACTCCACAGCGCACTGTTCTACCCAAAAATTCTGTATCATTAATATATACGCCTACCTCGGCACCACGAAACCCCGGGTTTTAGGAAAACTTTTACGGGGCCTTACATAAACCATTTGGTCTTTCTGAATTCTAGCGCTCTGTTTTGCAATTCGAGACATCGAGCAGGCCCATTTGATGTTTTATGTGTATGCGTAGTTGGCTTCAATTTTCGAGAGGGTTCGAGAGAGTTTTGGATGAAGAATTCTCATTTGGAAGCTTTAAGTTGTCAGAGATGACCAATGTTTTCCTTTTGACTAAGTGACACCCCATTGGTGGTTTGATGATTTTGTTACCTTCATATGACAATTTTGTACTTGTACGAATGTTTTTATTGGTATCGGATGACCGAAGGTCATTTCGACACTTCTATTCAAAAGTTAGAAATTTAAGTTATGAATATTTGAATCTTTTAGTTTTGATTCTTGATTCTTGAATTGTGATGTTGGTTTGATGTTTTGAGTTGATGAGCGAGTTCGTGTAAGGTTTATATACTTTTTTGAAAGTATGTATTGGGCCCCGAGGGGTTCGGATAAGTTTTTGAATTGGTTATGGGCTGGTTTGGTAAGTCTTGCAATTGGTGGTGTTGTTGTTTTTGCAATTGCGGTGTATAGATTGAAAATGCAAGGAACTCATTTGCGAATGCCAACTCGCATTTGCGAGGTGTGGGAAGGAGAGCTTCACAATTTCAATGTTCGCAATTGCGAGTTACTCGTCGCATCTGCGACATATGTGTCTTAGGAGGTCCGTTGCAATTGCGAACACTTTTTCTCCTTTGCAAGGTGCACAATTGCGATATCTGCAGTGGGGTTATAAGGGAAGGGTTCCGAGATTAGATCATTTTATTCCATTTTTTAGGCCTAGACTTTATTAGGGGCGATTTTTGAGTGAATTTTCTTTTCAACTTCAAAGGTTAGTAATCTATACTTGTTTTTGATTTATTTATATTATTTTTCACATATTTTTATCCCTAAATCTAGGATTTTAAAGAGTAGAAATAAGATTTTTGGGTAATATCTTAAGATATAAATTTGTGGAGATTTAGACCTTGATTTGAGGCCGGATCTCGAAAATAATCACATACTCGAATTCAGAGATGAATGAGTAATCTGGATTTGATCTTTACTTCGGATTTCGACCAAGTGCGCCCGAGTTCTTTTCGTTGACTTTTGAGATTTCATCAAAGATTAAACCTTTATTGACCGAGGATATTTCCTTTAGCATTATTTTACTTTCGTATATGATATTTGACTAGGTTTTGATTGTTTTGAGGAGTATTTTAAAAGAAAAGCGGTTTTGGGTTGTTGAACTTATTTCTAAATGAGGTAAGTGTTGCCTAGCTTTGGTTAGAGAAACTTTTTTCTAATAAATGATATTGGCTTCTACATGCGGGGTTGATGCATATGCGCGGTGACGAGCATATATGCATGTACCAGAGTTATTTATGCTCAGATAGATTATGTATTACTGTAAGCCTTGTTGGATTGCGTGTACTTCTTGGCTTATGATTCGCTTGATTTCTACGATAATCTAAGCACAATTATCCATGCTATGCATCATATTTTAGCTTATGATATCTTATTTGAACGTGATGGACTATTCTTAAGATTATTAATACACTCGACTTAGTTGAGGTTATATTTATATCATAAACGTGTGTGTATATATATATATATATATATATATATATATATATATATATATATATATATATATATATATATATATATATATATATATNCACCTTGTCAAGCTGCATGTGTTAATATCAATAGTAATAATAGCACGGCACAAACCTCGTGCAAACACCCGACAACACCTCCCAACAATATCATGTTCCAAGATCACAACATCATAATAGCCCTCGGCTTAACAAACTGAGTACATAAGCAACAACAACAACAATACACGGGAATACGACAAGTAAATCAACTCAAGAGCTTTCGAACACAAAGAAATGGTATAACGAGCTCACAAAGAATAAAAAAAACATCGAATACTAGCCTCAGTAAGAACGGCTCAACAAGGGAGAAATTATATGTAGAAATTGATTCAGAATAAGGATAAGGCAACTATGATAAGGGATAACGAAACTTCATTTAGGGTTGAGCAATTACGAAGAGATACAACAAATTCAATTAAGGGTAAACAATTAGGAAATGATAGCATGGCCGTCGAAGAGGTTATAACTCCAGTTAAGGCACACAAGAGTCATAGGCAACAAGAGTGGAACAAGTAGCAATTAATTCCAATTAAGATACGTAGAGATGAAATTAGTAAATGGAAATTTAACATAACAAAACAACTTCATATCTAATGAACATAAGAACCTAAGAGCCCTAAAAGGTCAACTTTGCACAAATAAGCTCGAACACGTACTCGTCACCTCGCGTACACGGGCTTCACATGACACAATTAGCATAAAAGACTCAAATCCTAAGGCGTAGTTCCACCACACGACGTTAGTCAAGATACTTACCTCAAAGAAGATAGACTGTTACTCTAAAATTAACTTCTCGAGTGAAACAACCTCCGGATGGTTCGAATCAAGCAAAAATAACTTCAAAGCATAAATAAAACTACGAAACTATTCCGGATAATAAAGCTTCAATCTTTATCCAAAACTAAAAATCAACCCAATAGTCGACCCCTGGGCCCCACCTCAGGACCCGACAAATTTCACCAAATCCGAACACCCATTCCGATACGAGTCTAACCACACCAAAATTATCAAATTCCGATACCAATTCGTCCCTCAAATCATCATTTTACATTTTGAAGGTTTACTTAAAAAAATCCCCATTTTTCCTCAACTCAAAACACTAATTATAAGATGAAAATAAAGATAGAATCATGGAATATAATATATTCTAGGTGAATAACACTTACCCCACTGATTGGACTGAAAACCCCACGAAAAATCGCTCAAAACAGAGCTCTAAAACTCCAAAAATGATAAAAATGGCTAACCTACGGAATAAAGTACTTTTATATTCTGCTCAATTATTAATACATCGCGATCGCAGAATATCCCTTGCGATCGCGAAGAAGAAAATGAAGGCTTCCCCAAAACGTGCTACGCGAACGCGGCATCGAGCTCGTAAACACGATGATCAAATCTCCTGACCTTACGCGAATGCGTTTGTGTTCTCACGAACGCGATGATCAAATCCCCTGACCTTACGCGAACGCGTCTGTGCACTCGCGAACGCGAAAAGAAGTTGTTTGATGCCCTATTCCGCTTTACCTCTACGCGATCGCGGACCTCTGAGTGTGAGCGCGAAGAAAAGATCTTCCAACATTCGTGAACGCGAGGGGAAAATGATGCCTGCCTCCAAATAACACTAAACGGACGCGATTGCTTCAACGCGAACGTGATGAAGGCAGATGACAGAACCAACTCTCTAAAACATGAGGAATTGGTCAGAAGCTTGTCCGAAACTCACCCGAGCCCCTCGGAACCCCGTTCGAATATACCAACCAGTCCTATAGCACAACAAGGACCTACTCGAGGCCTCAAATCACATCAAACAACGTTGAAACTTTGAATCTCACCAAGAATAAAACTCATGAACTTTCACATCATCCAACTTCTAAAACGCGCGCCGAAACCTATCAAATCAACCCGGAATAACGTCAAATTTTCATGCAACTCTCAAATGACATAACGGAGTTGTTCCAACTCTCATAATCGCATTCCGACCCCGATATCATCAAAGTCAACTCTCGGTCAATATTCTCAATCTCCCAAAACTTCTACTTTCCAAATTTCGCTGAAATGCTTCAAATTAACCTACGGACTTCCAAATCCATATCCGGACACACGCCTTAGTCCAAAATTACCATACAAAGCTGCTGGAACCATCAAAACCCCATTCAGGAGTCGTTTACACAAAAGTCAAAATTTCGGTCAACCCTTATCGCTACTTCTTCCAAATTGACTCTGAACCATCCAAAAATCGAACTCGACCACACATGCTAGTCATAACACATAATATGGAGCTTCTCGAGACTTTATACCGCCGAACAAAACGTTAATTCTCAAAATGAACAATCAGGTCGTTACATCATCCCCCTCTTAAACAAATGTTCGTCCTCGAACGTGCCAAGAATCACCTGGAAGTCATCAAACCACTAAATGCATTCATCTTACATACACTCGCGGGTGATCCACATAAGACTGGCGACACCACCCCAACAATAATTTATCCCCTCCACCAATACCAATAAACCTTAGAGCCGAAATTTTCACCATATGTTCATCTCCAAAAGACTCGATCCCTGCATCCACACCCGGTGTCAGCCTCAACCAGCTGCAAAAACTTATGCCTACATCCACAAGGTACAACCACACGTCATAACATATCACACATATGCCCATGATAACATCTCAGATCATAATAGATGACCATAATAAACGCCAGTACCGGCAAGTAGCTTCATATCTGTTTGAACCCTTTTTCTACCCTCTACAACACTAGTAATGATGCAAGAAACATGAAAACCTCATAACTATTCACCTGAATCAACAAGTCACCTCTAACGCCACCGGGCACACACCACGAAAATTAAAATCAAATAAGCACAACACGAAATGACTATATACGTAAGGAGAAACACATAAGAGAAATATCAAACAAGCCCGACAGGAACAAGTCCCTATCAGTACCATCCTACGAATCAAATTACAAGGAAAATCAAAGTATATGAACAAACCACAAGGATCTCATCCTGATATAACTTCCACCGCGACACGTAGCCCGGTTCAAACATATCAAATCACATAAAACTGGAGGGGGGGTCTCACCTTCAACTCTGAATCACAAGTAGAATACACATCATACCAACCGAAACCTTCCACTAGTTCAATCCCGCCAATGAAATCACAACACTTACTGAACTCTTAACCCGGTAGAGCATCTAAATCAAAAATCATAACCAAATCAACTTAGAAATCACATCAAAACCTACCGTAATGGGCAACAGGAATTCACTTCTAGTCTAGTAACTCTCAATAACGAATAAAAACAAAACGATAGACACGGGCTACTACTACACAATCTCCCAACAGGGGTAAACACATAGGCAGAGTACTAAGCCACAAAACACTCCCACATGTGAAGCAAAATAGGAGGACTCACCCCGATAAAGAACCGAAACAAAATACGAATAATTTTCCTCTACTACAAATCAAAACCATACTTGTAAATCACCATATGCAGCAGCCTCATACCTACTGTAGGAAACACATCAACATGCTGGGCCTCCCCCTCTTTGGTGCCCTATACTCGCCTGAATACCCCACTGTGACACATTTGTACGGAGTCTAAGAAAATCTCTCACCAAGTGGTTGGTCTCTCCACACTCGAAGCAACCTCTCTGCTGACATGGCTATGGAAATTGTGCGTTATGGGTACTTTGAGACCATGGGTACCTGAAACACCAGGTGAAGCCTAAAGTGCAAACTGAACTGACTGACCCACAAAACCTCTACCATGTCATACCCTGCCTAAAAAAAAAGGACCAGTAGATCTCTCCAATCTGCGAGGCCTCCTATCCCCCCCTCCCCGCTCTCTCCAGCCCCCGCATGTCCTCTCTCTCCTAGCCCTACCTGTCCTCTCTCTCACGAGTCAACATGCCCTCTAATATCCTAGCGATCGCCACCACCTATTAGCATGCGATGTCCATCTCCTACTCTCGGGCCATGCTAAATCTCATACTAGGATTGAGCCCCTCAAAAAATCGACGAACCCGCTCTCGAACAGTAGGTGCATGCCTAGACAAATCACTAAACCGGACAGCATACTCTGACATGGTCATAGATACCTGCGCAACTGCTCAAACTCTGCCCGCCATGCATCTTTGAAACTCTAGGGAACATACTCCCTCAAGAACATATCTTATAACTCATACGCTCGCCACCACTGGTAAGCCGCTCCTCTAAGATGGAACATAGTAAAAGCAACCCCACTCGTCTCCACAATACCCATAGTGCGGAGAATGCGGTGGCACTCCTCTAGAAATTCCTCTTCACTCTCTGACGCCAAACCACTGAAAGTAGGAGGGTCATACTTCTTGAACCTTGAAAGTCTAGGTTGTTCTTCCACAGATACCGATGTCATAACCGCAGGCTGAACTGGGACCACATGCTGTGTCATATGACACTTGGATCCTGACCAGCGTGAACTCGCTACTATGGAGTACGGGCAATGGGAGTCTGAGTTCCTCACCCGGCCTGTGAATAGCTGGTGCAATCGAAATCAACCCCGCCTGAGCCAATATACCAAACATGCTCAGGAACTGTGCTAATATCTCTTTAAGTCCAGGGGTAACAGCAGGAGTCTCCGGTACCTTTCCCCCAGCCAGAGCTACCGGTGGCTCCACAACTGCTGCTCTGGTAGGTGCCCTAGCCGCGGCACGTGCTCCTTTTCAGCCTCTCCCTTTTCCCCTGCCCCTAGTGTCACCTACTCCGAGGGTAGCGTCCTTAGTAACTTCAGCTCGTGTCCCACCATCTGTGAGAGAATAGAATGATAAAAGCTCAAATTCCGGGATCAATAAACTCGCACGATCGAAGCTGTCCTAATAGTTCTGTAGCCTCTCGAAGATAAGTACAGACGTCTCCGTATCGATCCGCAAGACTCTACTAAACTCGCTTATGAATCGTAGCACCTACGAATCTAGAGCTCTGATACCAACTTGTCACAACCCAAATTTTCCTCCTAGGATGTCATGATGGCACATAGTCTTACGGATTAGGTAAGCCTAACATTAACTATTTAACTAACATCTAAAAATTTCAAAATAAAAATCTATATAAAACTTACAATCCCAAAACTGGTAGTACAAGTCATAAGCTCTATTGAGTTTGCTAAAAAGCCTACAAATACAACTGTTTCGGAATAGAGATAAAACATTGCATATACAAAATCAAAAGGTGACTCCGAAGCCTGCGAACGCACCAGCAGGTTTACCTTGAGTCTCTCCAACAAGATCCATACAACTAACAAGTGATCGACTGACTCTGATATACCTGTATCTACACAAAAATATGCAAAAGTGTAGTATGAGTACACCACAGGGGTACCCAGTAAGTATCAAGACTAACCCTCAATGGAGTAGTGACGAGGGACAGTCAAGACACCTACTGGACTAACCTACACAAGTATAACTGTAGAACTGACATAATATGATATCTCTATAAAAGTATGCATAATGAAAATGATAATATAATACTTGCTATAATAATTACAAATAACAATTAGCAGAGAAACACAACAAGTAATAACACAGTAGAGTAAGCTGAACATAGTCTAAACCTGGTGAAAATAATTAAGGAAGGACATGTGACAACTAGATGAGAATAACTACTTTCACATCAGGTTTTATACAATAATCTCCACGAGGTACCAAACCTCCATAATAGTCACCATTCACGAGTCCCAATTCGTGAACCCTAACACTTGGCCTCTTGTTCCCTCATACAGCCGGTGACTGCACGAACAACTCACGTGCCAATAGAACCATTCTCACATAGAATGAAAGTAGACGCGGGTATGGATAAATGATTAATAACATCAAAAACCATCCTCTTAAACCGTTAGGGGTGATTAACTACGTGTATGCTTGTGCAAGTTATCTATCACAGATCAGGCCGACTAGTAAAAGTAGAAACAATGAATGCCATATAAGAAATGATCACCACGAAACTCACAAGTTACAGCTCACACATATAAGCCATGCTACTACCCAATTACCAACAACAACAACAATGCCCCCAGGTCATAATAAGTCATCACAAACCAATTCCCGACATAGCCCACCTTGTCTCTCCATGTGCGCAATAATTAAATGCCTGCCTTGTCTTGCCGCACGCGCATAATAATATTCACACCTTGTCTCGCCACATGCACAAACCCACATATACAGCCCACCTTATCATGAAGCATATGCAGATATCAATAGTAACTATAGCACGACAGTAACCTCGTGCAAACACCCATTAACACCTCCCAACAATATCACGTGCCAAGATCACAACATCATAATAGCCCTCAGCTCAACAAACTGAATACAATAGCAACAAGAATAACAACAATAATAATACATGGGAATACGACAAGTAAATCAACTCAAGATCTCTCGAACACAAAAAATGGTAGAACGAGCTCACAAAGAATAAACACAATAGGGAATACTAGCCTCAATAAGAACGACTCAACAAGGGAGAAATTAAATGAAGTAATTGATTCCAAATTAGAATAAGATAAATACGATAAGGGATAACAAAACTTCATTCAGGGTTGAGCAATTACGGAGAGATACAACAAATTCAATTAAGGGAAAGTAATTATTTAAAGATATCATGGCCGTCGAAGAGGTTATAACTTCAATTGAGGCACACAAGAGTCAAATAGGTCATAAGAGTGGAACAATAAGCAATTAATTCCAATTAAGACACATAGAGGTGAAACTAGTAAATGGGGAACTTAACAGAACAAAAAGACTTTATATCTAATCAACATAAGTAACTAATAGCCCTAGAAGGTCAACTTTGAAAAAATAAGCCCGAACACGTATTCGTCACCTTGCGTACACAGGCTTCACATTACACAATTAGCATAAAAGACTCAAATCCTAAGGGGTAGTTCCCCCACACCAAGTTAGGCAAGATACTTACCTCAAAGAAGATAGATCGTTACTCTAAGATGAACTTATCGAGTGAAACAACCTCCGGACGGATCGAATCTAGTCGAAATATCTTCAAAGAATAAATAAACCTCATAAGAAACTATTCCGGATAATAAACCTTCAATCTTTATCAAAAACTAAAAATCAACCCAAAGGTCGACCCCCGGGTCCGTACCTCGGAACTCGACAAATTTCACAAAATCCAAACACCCATTCCGATACGAGTTTAACCATACAAAAATTATCAAATTCTGATACCAATGCGTCCCTCAAATCACTATTTTACGGAAAGTATTCTTCAAAAATCCCCATTCTACTTCAACTCAAAGCACTTATTATAATACGAAAATAAAGATATAATCATGGAATATAATAAATTCAAGGTGAAGAACACTTACCCCAATGATTGGCTTGAAAAATCCACAAACAATCGCTCAAAACCGAGCTCTAAAACTCCAAAAAATGATAAAAATGGCTAAACCTCAGACTAAAGTACATTTATATTCAGCCAGTGTTTAATACATTGCGATCGCGAAATATCCCTCGCGATCGCGAAGAAGAAAATGAAGGTTGTCCCAAAACGTGCTATGGGAATGCGACATTGAGCTCGCGAACACGAAGACCAAATCCCCAGACCTTACAATGTGAAAACAAGTTGCTAGATGCCCTATTCCGCCTTACCTCTACGCGATCGCGGACCACTGAGTGCGAACGCAAAGGCAAAGACCTTCCAACCTTAGCGAATGCGAGCCCCTCTTTTCAAACGCAAAGGGCACATGTTTCCTTCCTCTCAATAACACTACGAGGACGCGATTGCTTCATCGCGAACGCGATGAAGACGCACCAGATGACAGAACCAACTCTCCAAAACATGAAGAATTGGTCTGAAGCTCGTGCGAAACTTACCCGAGCCCCTCGGAACCCTGTCCAATATACCAACCAGTCCTATAGCACAACACTAACCTAATCGATGCCTCAATTCACATCAAACAACGTCAAAACTATGAATCGCACCAAGAATCGAATTCATGAACTTTCAAATCTTCCAACTTCTAAAACTCGCGTCGAAAGCTATCAAATCAACCCGGAATAACGTCAAATTTTGTATGCAAGTCCCAAATTACATAACAGAGCTATTCCAACTCTCAGAATCGCATTCTGACCCCGATATATTCAAATTAAACTCTCAATCTCCCAAAACTTCTACTTTCCAAATTTCGCCGAAATGCTTCAAATTAACCTACGGACTTCCAAATCAAAATCTGGATGCATGCCTAAGTACAAAATCACCATACGAAGCTGTTGGAACCATCAAAACCCCATTCCGGAGTCGTTTACAAAAAATTCAAAATTTCGGTCAACTCTTATCTCTTAAGCTTCTAAAAAAGAATCATTCTTCCAAATTGACTCTGAATCATCCAAAAATAGAACTCGACCACACACACTAATCATAACACATAATACAAAGCTTCTCGATACCTTATGTCATCGAATGGGACATTAATTCTCAAAACGACAGGTTGGGTCGTTAAAATATGGCTTATGTTACTTTGCAAATGTCGTTTCTTTATCACATATTTGCTTTATTAAGAAAGGTTTGCTTGTTATATTTTTTATACATGCTTGTTAATGAGTATCTTTTGACTTAAAAACCTCACCTCTGCTTCATCGAGGTTAGTCTAGATATTTACTGAGTGTATGAGGTCAGTTATACTCATACTGCACTTTTCCACCTTGCGTGCATATTTTGAAGCTATGCGGCTATGGGGTCCGGGGGTGAGCACTGAATACTTCATATTTCCAGCCATTAGTTGCCATCTTGTTCATTATATCTTAGAATTGTAATCTTGTTGATGTATTTTCAAATTGATGATGTACTTATTCTTGCTAATGTTATAAGATTCTAAATCTTAGTTGCTCATGATTTGTACTACTGGATTTAGGGGTAGATGGACTTACATTTGTACTCTCACTTCTTTATATTATTGATGATATTTGATCTGGTTGGTAATATGTGTTAGTTGGATTACCTAGCATTTAGGTTAGATGTCATCACGACTTTGTGGGATTTTGGGTCGTTACAACCAATATGAATATGACTATATCATATCAATCCATGTTTCGTTAAATCTAAACAACCTTATAAACTTGACCAATATACTTAACACTTTTGTTTATAAGTCTTGGTCATGTCTGTTAATCTCAAGAATTACATCCCTCTATCACGCTTTCACAATTCATAAGGGATAAGCACGAGTGTAAAACTAGCATTTAAATACAATAATAATGATTATCCTAATTAAAAATTATATCTAAATGTCCTTGAATTAGATGAATTATTACTTTAAATTAAAACTTGAATGTTGATTCACTTAGATTAAATATAAAACATCACATTGAACTTTAAGCATATAAAAAGATCAACTAATAATAACATTTATGTATGAAATTGAAATTTATTGATAATTTGAATGCTCAAACTGTAACGACCCGGTCGGTCGTTCTGACCAGTTATAGCCAGATCCCCTATTTACTGCTTTCCCCGTATTTTTTTCTGCTCATGTGACTTGTCAGGAGGTTTTGTTCGTGGTTTCGGAGTGTTTCAGGACACTCAGTCCCTAAAACGGAAGCTTAAGTTCTAGGATTTTGATCATAGTGAGAACTTTGTGAAGACGACTCCGCAATGGAGTTTTGTCGGTTTCATTAGCTCCGTTGGGTGATTTTGGACTTACGAGCGTGTTCGGATTGTATTTTGAAGGTCTGTAGCTAAATTAGGCTTGAAATGGCGAAAGTTGAATTTTTGCAAAGTTTGACCGATAGTGGAATCTTTGATATCAGGGTCGAATTCTGACTCATTGATAGGTTTCGACATCGGTTGTAGAATTTTGAAGTTTCAAAGTTCATTATGTTTGAATTGGAGGGTGATTCATGTTTTTAGCGTTATTTGATGTGATTTGAGGACTCGATTAAGTTCGTATGGTGTTTTACGACATGTTGGTATGTTCAGTTGAGGTCTCGGGGGCCTCAGGTGTATTTATGATGCTCAACGGATTGAATTTTAACTTGTGCAAATTTCTGAAGTTTTCTAGTTTCTGATGTTTTGCACATGCAGTGGGGAGGCCGCAGGTGGGGACTCCCACGTGCGGAAGGAGGAGCGCAGATGTGGATTTGGGCAGCCCAAGTGGGGTTCGCAGGTGCGAATGTATTTGCGCAGAAGCAGCCTCGCTTCTGTAGTGGGATGGTGCGCAGGAGCAGTGAGGGGCGCAGGTGCAGCTCCTTGTTCGCGGGAGCGCATCCGCAGGTGCAGCGCTTCTCTCGCAGATGCGGACCCAGGGGACTTAAGTTAAGTCTGCACCTGTGTTGGAATTTATAATTGTGTTCAGAGAGAACTTTGGGGTAATGATTCTTAACTCGTTTATGGTTGTGTTCCATTAATCTGTAGTTGATTTCATCATTAAATTAAGGAATTTGGGTGAGAAATTTGGGGAAAAGGTTGGAAGTTCTTCAACTAAGTTTTAGAGTTTTGATTGGGATTTTGATATCAGATTGGATAATTTTTGTACGAGTCAACTCGAAAGTGAATGGGTGCTCATATTTTGTGACTTTTACCCGATTCCGAGTCGTAGGCCCGGGGAGGCCTTTTTAGGGTGATTTTCGAATTTCTTGTTAATATCTTGATTTCATTAATTATCTTAGTCTATATAGTTGTATTTATGATATGTAATTGTGTTTGGCTAGATTTGGGCCATTCAGAGTCGGATAATCGAGGAAAAGGTATTCTTACAGATTGATTTGAGCTTGGTTCGAGATAAGTGGCTTGCCTAACATTGTGTGTGGGGAAATCCCCTTAGGATTTGCTACTTTTATGATATGTGAGTGCCGCATACGTGAGGTGACGAGTACATACATGGGCTATTTGTTGTAAAACCAAATTTTTCTGAGTAGCAACCTGTTTTCATTTTAATTAAGTTATATCATTTTTCTGAGTAGTAATACGTTTTCATTATTAATTGAGTTATACCCACGTGTGTAGTTATTCTTTTTAGTCTAATATCGCATGTCTACATGCTTTAACGGCTTATTTGAACTCTCTGCAACATGCCTACTTGATTTCCTGCTTTCCCTTGTTCTTTATCAGTCTTAACTGTTGAATTCCTGGCGTTAACTGATGAATTTATCGGTTTGAGCTGTGTGTTTACTTTTGAGACTACGAGGCGGTTCCTCGGGAGTTCTCCATGCACATTTACTTTTGAGACTACGAGGCGATACCTCGGGAGTTCTCCCTGCACATTTACTTTGAGACTATAAAGGCGGTAACTCGGGAGTTCTCCCTGTATATATACATTTGAGACTACGAGGTGGTACCTCGGGAGAACTGTTCTCCCTACATATTTATTTTGGGAATACGAGACGGTATTTTGGGAGATTCCCTGTTAATTATCCTTGTGTGTTCTAATGTTATTTCGTTGTGCTTTCCTTTTGTTAAAGTCCACTCTCTTATTATATTGTTATATTCTCCTGCTTTATTTATTATATACTAGTGGGCTAGACCTGACCTCGTCACTACTCGACCGAGGTTAGTCTTGGCACTTACTGGGTACCATTGTGGTGTACTCATGCTACTCTTCCGCACATGTTCTGTGTGCAGATCTAGATGCTCCTTATTATCAGCCATGTCATCAGTTAGCAGCGGCAGTTGGAGACTTCAAGGTATATTTGCCGCGTCCGCAGACCTCAGAGTCCCCTTCTATTCTCCCTTATGTCAAATACCTTCTATATTTCTTTTATTAGATTCTGGTGTATAGAGATACTATCCTTCCTCTATAGCTTGTGACTTACGATATTCCATGTTTTTAGAAGACTGTGTATTTATAGAGTATTAGTTATCATGCCGAGCAACATTTTACTAGTTAATCAGTTATCTATTGTTGTTAGTAGTTAAGCTTTACATTCATTTTTTTGCTATAATTTCCGCAATTTGTTAGGCTTACCTAGTCGTAGAGACCAGGTGCCTTCACGACGATTTACGGAGGGATTTTTGGGTCGTGACAAGTTGGTATCAGAGCTTTAGGTTCATAGGTGTCGTGAGTCACAAGCCAGTTTATTAGAGTCTCGCGGATCGGTACGGAGACGTCTGTACTTATCTTCGAGAGGCTATGAAACTGTTAGGAAAATAACACTTCTTTGATTCCTTGTCGTGCGAAAATTTGTTGACTTCAAAATTCTAAACTTCTATATTATATTCTCTCACAGATGGTGAGGGCACGTACAGGAAGATCTGATGATCAGGCACCCGCGCCCCCTACTAGAGTTGCGAGAGGTTGTGGCCAGGGTAGAGGCCGAGGATGTCCACACGGTGCAGCCAGAGCACCCGTGCGAGCTGCTCCAGAAGAGCCGTCAGTAGCTCCAGCTCGAGGGCAGGTGCCTGAGGTACATGTTGCTGCACCACCCGTCCAGGAGACTCTAGCCCAGGTCATGAGCATGTTCAGTGCCTTAGCACGAGGCTAGTGCAGAAGCATCTGAGGTGAAGCAACTCAGACTTGAGAGGTACAAGAAGTACCACCCTCCTACCTTCAATGGATTGGCGACATATGATGCCCTGGGTTTTCTGCAGGAGTGCCACCGCATTCTCCGTACTATGGGTGTAGCAGAGTCGAGTGGGGTATCTTTTACTATATTCCAGCTTAGAGGAGCAGCATATTAGTCATGGCGTGCTTATGAGTTGAGTAGTCCGGCTGAGGCAGCTTCACTTACATGGACTTAATTCTCGGACTTGTTTTTGAGAGAGTATGTTCCTCAGAGTCTCAGGGACACATGGTGCGCAGAGTTTGAGCAGCTGGGACAAGGAGTTGGAGATGGATATTTCTCACCAGCAGGTTGTGACTATTGCAAGGAGATTAGATGGGATGCTCGCTTGGGATAGAGAGGAGAGGGAGGCTAACAGGTCTCGAGATTCTGGCACTTACAATGGTACTCGGGTCCCCAGCTACAGTTCTCCACGGTAGGGGTTATGTGAGTCGCCTCGTTCATTCAGCTCTTCCAGCCGCCAGTGGTATTTTAGCCCTTTCTATGCCCCAGGATCATTATTATGCACCGCCAGTATCTAGTTTACATCCTACATAGGGTGCTTTTAGCGGCCAATCCAGCAGACCGCCCGAGTCAGTCACAACAACCGCGCCTTCCGAGAGCTTGTTTTGAGTGTGGAAACACTCGCCATATGGTGAGAGGATTACCCCAAACTTAGGAGGGGTGCACCTCCACAGACTTCTCAGCCACCGTGTGCTCCACCATGTCCTAAAAAACTATGATTCCAGCACCAGCTACCGCCCCACCTACTCAGCCAGCTCGAGGTAGAGGTCGGGGAGGTTGAGGTTGCCCTAGAGGGGGAGGCCAGGCCAGATATTATGCCCTACCAACTCGTACATAGGCAGTTTCTTCTGACTCTGTCATTACAGGTATTGTTACGGTCTGTCATAGAGATGCGTCAGTCTTATTTGATCCAAGCTCTACTTATTCCTATGTATCCTCTTTTTTTTCCCTGTATTTGGGCGTATCTCGTGATTCTTTGAGTTCCCCTATTTATGTGTCTATACTTGTGGGAGATTATCTTTTTTGGACAGCGTGTATCGCTCGTGTTTGGTTGTTCTTAGTGGTTTTGACACCAGAGACGATTTATTATTGCTCAATATGGTAGACTTTGATTTTATCTTGGACATGGACTGGGTTGTCGCCCTATTATGCTACTCTTGATTGTCATGCTAAGATTGTGACGCTAGCTATGCCAGGATTACCACGATTATAGTGGAGAGGTACCTTAGAGTATACTCCCAGCAGATTAATTTCATTTCTTAAAGCTCAAAGAATGGTTGAGAAGGGGTGTGCCGCGTACCTAGCTTATGTGAGAGATGTCAGTATTGATACCCATATAGTTAATTCCAGTAGTAAGGGACTTCCCAGATGTATTTCCAGCTAATCTTCCAGGCATGCTGCCTGACATAGATATTGATTTCAGCATTGATTTATTGTCGGGCACTCAGTCCGTCTCTATTCCTCCATATCGTATGGCTCCTCCTGAGTTGAATGAGCAGTTACAGAAGTTACTTGATACTGGCTTCATTCAACCTAGTGTATCACCTTGAGGTGCTCCGGTCTTATTTGTGAAGAAAACAGACGGTTCTATGCGTATGTGCATTGATTATCTCCAGCTGAACAAAGTTACAGTAAATAACATGTATCCATTACCTTGTATTGATGACTTATTTGATCAGTTACAGGTACCAAGGTGGTTTTCAAGATTGAGTTACGTTCAGGCTATCATCAGTTGAAGATTTAGGAGCCAGATATCCCAAAGACTTCTTTCAAGACTTGGTATGGTCTCTATGAGTTCCTTGTGATGTCCTTTAGGCTAGCCAATGCCCCAACAACTTTTATGCACTTGATGCATAGTGTGTTCCGGTCCTATCTTGACTCATTCATCATTGTGTTTATTGATGACATTCTGGTGTACTCCGGGACTCCAGAGGATCATGAGCAGCACCTGAGGATTTTGCTTCAGACCTTAAGAGAAAAGAAGTTATATGCAAAAATTTTGAAGTGTGAGGTTTGGTAGACTTAGTGGCATGTAGTATTGAGTGATGGGAACAAGTTGGATCCGAAGAAGGTGGGAGCAGTTCAGACTTGGCCTAGACCGTCCTCAACTATGGAGATCCGAAGTTTTCTTGGTTTGGAAGGTTATTGTCGTTGTTTTGTATAGGGTTTCTCATCTATTGTAGCACCTATGACCAGGCTGACCTAGAAGGGTGCTCCGTTCAGGTGGACAGAGGAGTGTGGGGAGAGCTTTCAGAAGCTCAAGAAAGCTTTTACTACAACCCCAATATTGGTATTGCCTAAAGGTTTGGGGTCTTATACTGTATATTGTGATGCGCCAAGGATTGGTCTCAGCGCGGTGTCGATGAAGGACGGTAGGGTGATTGCCTACGCGTCCATACAACTGAAGGTGCATGAAAAGAACTATCATGTCCACGAACTTGAGTTAGAAGCTATTGTTCATACCTTGAAGATTTGGCGGCACTATTTGTACGGTGTCCCTTATGAGATTTACACCAATCATCAGAGTTTTCAGCATATGTTCAAGCAAAAGGATCTTAACTTGTGTCAGTGGAGGTGGTTGGAGCTGCTTAAGTATTATGATATCACCATATTTTACCATCCCCGGAAGGCCAATGTGGTGGCCGATGCTTTGAGCCACCTAGCGGAGAATTTGGGGAGCTTAGAATATCTACTAGCAGCTGAGAGGCCCATGGCGTTGGATGTTCAGGCCTTAGCCGGCCAGTTTGTTAGATTGGATATTTTTTAGCCGACTCGAGTATTGGCTTGTGTGGTCTCTCGGTCTTCTCTTTATGATCGTATCAGGGAGCGTCATTATGATGACCCCATCTGCTTGTCCTTAAGGACACGGTTCATCACGGTGATGATAAGGAGGTCACTATTGGGGATGATGGTGCATTGAGGATGCAGGGCAGGCTATATGTTCCCAACGTGTATGGTTTGTGTGAGTTGGTTCTCCAGGAGGCTCACAGCTCGAGGTACTCCATTCATCCAGGTGCCGCGAAGATGTATCAGGACTTGAGGTAGCATTACTGGTGGAGGAGAATGAAGAAGGACATAGTAGAGTATGTAGCTTGGTATCTAAATTTCTAGCAGATGAATTATGAGCATCATCGGCCAGGTTGGTTGCTTCAGAAGTTAGAGATTCCGGAGTGGAAATGGGAGCAGATCACTATGGATTTCATTTTTGGGCTTACATAGAATCAGCAAAAGTTTGATGCAGTTTGGGTGATTGTGGATAGGATAACCAAGTCAGCTCATTTCATTCCTGTGCTGACTACCTATTCTTTCGAGCAGCTGGCTCGAGTTTATATCCGCGAGATTGTCAGGCTTCATGGCGTACCGGTATCTATGATCTGTGACAAGGGTACGCAGTTTACATCACGGTTCTTGAGGGTCGTACAACATGGATTGGGTACTCGAGTGGAGTTGAGCACATCATTTCACCCTCAGACAGACGGACAGTCCGAGTGAACTATTCAGATATTAGAGGATATTCTTCGTGCGTGTGTGATGGAGTTTGGAGGTTCGTGAGATCAGTTCTTGCCACTTGCAAAGTTTTCCTACACAATAGTTATCAGTCGAGCATCCAGATGGCACCGTATGAGGCTCTATATGGTAGGCGGTGTCAATCTCCAGTAGGGGGGTTTGAGCTGGGTGAGGCTAGATTATTGGGTACAGACTTGGTTCAGGATGCTCTGGATAAGTTTAGGGTGATCCAGGATCGACTTCGCATAGCCTAGTCCAGACAAAAGAGTTATGTGGATCGAAAGGTTCACGATGTGCCATTCATGGTTGGAGAGTAGGTCCTGCTCTAGGTGTCACCCATGAAGGGTGTTATGATATTCGGAAAGAAGGGAAAGCTCAGCCCAAGGTTTATCGGCCCATTTGAGGTGTTGCGGCGTGTTAGAGAGGTTGTTTATGAACTTTCCTTGCTTCCCAGTCTTAAGGGTTTCATTCAGTATTCCATGTTTCTATGCTCCGAAAGTATCACGGTGATTCGTCTCATGTGTTGGATTTCAGCTCAGTCCAGTTGGACAAGGATTTATCTTATGTTGAGGAGCCGGTGGCTATTTTGGAAAAAAATGTTCGAAAGTAGAGGTCAAAGAACATTGCTTTCGTGAAGGTTCAGTGGAGGGGTCAGCCGGTCGAGGAGGTGACTTGGGAGACTGAGCATGATATGTGTAGCTGTTATCCTCATCTTTTCACCACTTCAGGTATGTCTCTATAATCGTTCGAGAACGAATGATTGTCTTAAGGGGGGAGGATGTAACGACCCGCTCTTCATTTTGAGAGTTATAGCCTCAATCCCCTGTTTACTGCTTTCCCCGTATTTTTTTCTACTCATGTGACATGTCGGAAGGTTTTGTTCATGGTTTCGAAGTGTTTTGGGACACTTAATCCCTAAAATAGAAGCTTAAGTTCTAGGATTTTTATCGTAGTGGGAACTATAAGAAGACGACTCTAGAATGGAGTTTCGTCAGTTCTGTTAGCTCCGTTGGGTGATTTTGGACTTAGGAGCATGTTTGATTGTGTTTTGGAGGTCTGTAGCTGAATTAGGCTTGAAATGGTGAAAGTTGAATTTTTGTGAAGTTTGACCGGTAGTGGACTCTTTGATTTGGAGTCGGATTTCGATTCCGGAAGATGAAGCAGGTAATGTTAAATATGACTTGTATGCAAAATTTGAGGTCAATCAGACGTGGTGTGATAGGTTTCAACATTAGTTGTAGAAGTCTGAAGTTTCAAAGTTCATTAAGTTTGAATTGGAGGGTGATTCGTGTTCTGTAGCATTGTTTGATGTGATTTGAGGGCTCGACTAAGTTTTTATGGTGTTTTAGGATTTGTTAGTATGTTTGGTTGAGGTACCGGGGGCCTCGGGTGTATTCTGGATGCTTAACAGATTGAAGTTTTGACTTATGCAAATTGCCGAAGTTTTCTGGGTTATGGTGTTTCGCACCTACTGTAGGGAGACCGCATGTGCGAACTCGCACGTGCGGATTTGGGCAGCCCAAGCTAGGTTCGCAGGTGCAGATATATTTGCGCAGAAGCGACCTTGCTTCTGCAGTGGCATGGTGCGCAGGAGCGGTGAGGGTCGCAGGTGTTGTTCCTTGGTCGCAGGAGTGCATCCGTAGGTGCGGTTCTTCTATCGCAGTTACGGACCCACGGGACTTAAGTTAAGTACACACCTACGATGGAATTTCCACAGGTGCGGCATCGCAGGTGCGATGATAGGCCTGCTGATGCAAAACCTGGCAAGAAAAGGGCCAAGTTCGAGGGTTTTATCCCATTTCAATTTTGGGACTTTGAGAGCTCGTATTAAGGCGATATTTCAAGGATTTTTCAGAGAGAACTTTGGGGTAATGATTTTTAACTCGTTTATGGTTGTGTTGTATTAATCTATAGTTGATATCATCATTAAATTAAGGAATTTAGGGGAAAAGGTTGGAAGTTCTTCAACTAAGTTTTTGAGTTTTGATTGGAATTTTGATATCGGACTTGGATAATTTTGGTATGAGTGAACTCGTGAGTGAATGGGTGTTCATATTTTCTCAATTATACCCAATTCCGAGACGTGGGCCCGAGGAGGCTTTGTAGGGCGATTTTCGAATTTCTTGTTAAAGTCTTGATTTCATTAGTTACTTTAGTGTATTATAGTTGTATTTATGATATGTAATTGTGTTTGGCTACATTAGGGCCATTCGGGCCATTCGGAGTCGGATAATCGAGGAAAAGGAATTCTTACATATTGATTTTAGCTTGGTTCGAGGTAAATGGCTTGCCTAACCTTGTGTGGGGGAAATCCCCTTAGGATTTGGTACTGTTGTGATATGTGAGCGCCGTGTACGTGAGGTGACGAGTACGTACACGGGCTAATTGTTGTAAAACCCGATTTTTCTTAGTAGCAACTTGTTTTCATTTTAATTGAGCTATACCATTTTTCTGAGTAGTAATCTGTTTTCATTCTTAATTGAGTTATACCCACATGTGTAGTTATCCTTTTTAGTCTGATATCACATGTTTACGTGCTTTAACTGCTTATTTGAACTCAGTGCAACATGCAAACTTGATGTCATGCTTTTCCTTGTTCTTTATCAGTCTTAACTGTAGAATTCCTGCTGTTAACTAATGTATTTATTGGTTTGAGTTGTGTGTTTACTTTTGAGACTACTAGGCGGTACCTCGGGAGTTCTCCCTGCACATTTACTTTTGAAACTATGAGGCGGTACCTCGGGATTTCTCCCTGTATATTTACCTTTGAGACTACGAGGCGGTACCTCAGGAGTTCTCCCTGCATATTTATTTTGGGACTACGAGACGGTATCTCGGGAGATCCCCTATTGTTTATCCCTGTGTGTTGTACTGTTATTTTGCTGTGTTTTTTTTATATTCAGTCTCTTATTATATTGTTATATTCTCCAGCATTATTTATTATATACTAGTGGGCCTGACCTGACCTCGTCACTACTCGACCGATGTTTGGCTTCGCACTTACTGGGTACCATTGTGGTGTACTCATGCTACTATTCTGAACATGTTTTGTGTGCAGATCCAAGTGCTCCTTATTATCAGCCACGTCATTAGTGAGCAGCGACAGTTGGAGACTTCAAGGTATACCTGTCGCGTTTGCGGACCTCGGAGTCCCCAATCTATTCTCCCCTATGTTAAATACCTTCTATATTTCTTTTATTAGACTCTGGTGTATAGAGATACTATCCTTCCTCTGTAGCTTGTGACTTACGATATTCCGGGTTTTGGGAAGACTGTGTTTTTAAAGAGTATTGGTTATTGTACATGCCGAGCGGCATTGTTACTAGTTAATCAGTTATCTATTGTTGTTAGTTGTTAAGCTTTACATTCATTTCTTTTTTTTGTTATTATTTCCGTAATTTGTTAAGCTTACCTAGCCGTAGAGACAGGTGCCGCATGACGGTTTACGGAGAGAGTTTTTGGGTCGTGACATAAACTAAACAATTTTATTATTTACATAACTGAAAAAGTAAATTTACAACTTGATTAAAATTTTACTTATATTAAATAACGAATTACGAATAACAAATATATCTATTCGTAATTACTGAGTTAAAATATTAATGTAAAGAATAAATTTAATTTTAAAATAAAAAACATGATAAATGTAGTTGTCTGAGCTGATTCTGTTTGATCTTGAACGAGTTTTGGTGGTATTGAGCCGAGCTAAACTGAGTTGAGCCTCACCAAAATAAAATTGAACCAAGCGAAATAGATCAAGTGTAACGACCTGAACGGTTGTTTGGAGCTTTAGCATTTTGTTCAGCGGTTTGAGACTTTGAGAATCTCCATATGATGTATTATGACTTGTGTATATGGTTGGCTTTGACGTTCGCACGGTCCAGGATTAATTTATTTTAATGATTCTCAATTTGGAAGCTTTAAGTTGGAAGAGTTGACCAATGATTGACTTTTGCGTAGACAACCTAGGAATCGGGATTTGATGATTTCATAGGTTAGTATGGTAATTTTTATTTGATTTTATGTTCGGATTCGAATTTGGATATTCCTTCAAGATTTTGGCTCTATTTGTCGAAAGCTGACAATTTGACGAATTGGAAAGTTTACAAGTTTCACCGGATAATGACTTTGTTGTGATTGGACTCAGATTGTGGTTTTGAGACCTTGTATAGGTTCATTTAGTTGATTGATACTTGTGTGCAAAGTTTGGTTGTGATCCAAAATATGTAAGTATGATTCAGACGAGTTCGACAAGCTTGGAATGTTTGAAAGTTAAGTGAAATATTTTTTATCTTTGATTTGTGGTTTTGATGATATTTGCAATGTTTTGAGCTTTTGAATAAGTTTGGATATTGTGTTTGGAATTGTTGGTAATATTGGATGGGGTCCTGTAGGCTCTGGTGTGATCTGATGTGGTTTCAGATCATTTCTATGTGTTTTGGAGTTGTTGTGTTTCTAGTGTTATGTAGTGCTTCACAATCGCGGAACTAGGTTCACAATCACAGAGAAGGTTTTAGCCAGTTGGGGTTGTGTGCTTTGCATTCACATTGGTTCTGTCGTATTCGCTTACTGTGAGCAGACTGGTCTATGTGTTCGTGTTTCTCTGGCCGCATTCGCATAAAAGGGCACGAGGCTGGTGTTTCGTAATATTGGGGGAGCAGCCGGCCTTCGCGATCGCGTGGCCTCTTTCACGATTGTGTGGAGTATTTTTTGTGCAGGAGTGTTTTGTGCTTCGCGAACGAGTAGCATTCGCAAAGGGTACTTTTAGGTAGATAATTTAAGATGTCATTTTATCCATTTTTCCATATTTTGAGCCCTAGACTTGGAGAGGTGCGATTTTTCATGGGAATTTTCATACAAGGCAAGAGGGTTAGTTATTTCTACCTATATATAATTAAATAGCAAGAACCTACATGGGATTATACTTCTTAAACTGGGAATTTTGAAAGGAATTTTGTGGTTCATGCCTACACTTTAAAAGAGTATATTTTGGGGTATTGACCATTGATTTGGATCCAGATTTGGGAACTAATTATATATTTGGACTCGGCAGATTATGGGTCATCAGATTTTGGTATTGGTTTTGGATTTTGTCCACGCGGGCCTGAGTTGACTTATGTTGACTTTTTGGGAATTATTCAAAGATCGAAGCTTTATGGATTGGGATCGCTTCTTATAGAATTGTTTGACTTCCTTAGATGATGTTTGGTTTGGAAGTGCGTGATTCACCGGGCTAGAGCGAGGTTTGACACGATTTGTGGTTGAAGTTAGCACGGGAAGAGGCAAGTCTCTTGGCTAACCTTGTTAAGATGGAAACCCCTAGAATTTGACTTGATTGCTATGTGTTTAAGGTATAGGAGACGGGTGTATACACGCTGTGGAGATCTCATGTATATATATATATATATATACCAAGTTTATATCATGTCTGGGTAGAATTGAGATACTTTATGACTTGTTTTAATTATGTTCTCATCTTGATTCATGATTTGTTTGGTTTGTATAACTATGTTCGCTCTCTTTTTCATGTTAGAGATTATACCTTGGTTTATGATTATTTATGAAACCATGGGAACTTTTTCTTGATATGTTGAATTACTTGAATCATCTGTAGTCATATAGGAATTTCATGAGCACATATCTGCATGTTTATTATTAAGTCCTTGTGTATCTTTTATCTATTAATTCTTGGGCATATGCATACACATATTACATTTGGATACTTGATTTTGATTGAAATTGTGGAAATACAGGCAAGATCGTGTGGTTGAGATACGATTATGAAACATGACATGATGAGTGGATATTTGATTATTAAATGAGCTATTAAGCTCCTTTTGAGCTTGGATTTGGTAATCATCCCTCCAGAGTCGGGTGAATATCCATGTTACTTTGGATCCTGTAACTGTGATCGATACATGGATTGTGTATCGTTTCAACAACTAGATTTTGTATGGGGTTATTTTGATAAATTGATTTTATATTAGGATACATGGATTTTGTATCAGGGTACATGGATCTTGTACTGGTCATGGCATTAGATAGAGTCTTAAGTATGCATAGACATCCTTGATTCTTTTAGAAGCATCCATTTAAATGTTAACTGCTTCCTGTCATATGTATATGCTAGTTGGGAGTCTCGAAACCATTGACTAAAGGATGCTATCTTTAAATACCATAATTGAGCAGCGTTATGATTATCTCTTGAACTGAAAAAGTATGCTTCATATATTTTGGTTGTTTTATATCTTGATATATGTTGATCATAAGGATATTGATTGTTTTATCTCTAGGCTTATTATTAGAATCTCTGTTGTAAGTATCTTAATGATTATAGCTTCGCCATTACTTTTCGAGACTAGACTTGACACTTACTAGGTACTAAATATGGTGTACTCATATTATTCTTCTGCACATTTTGTGCAGGTTCTGAGACTGGTATGTGGTACTCTTTGAGCTGAGTAGGAGTGTGTTATTGGAGAGTTCGTGGTAAGATTCCATATTGTTTGATCTGCAACATATGGAGTCCTTATCCTTATTGATCTCTTGTATATTTTATTTCTCATATATAGTTGTAAAGATGTATTTGGACTTGTAATTGTTCAATAGTCGCTCATATACTTGTGTCACCTAGTTCTTGGGGTTGTACTATTTCGGTCGTGTTTAGACCATGTTATGTTTGTATTAGATGTTTTACTATTTGAGACTATTCCTACTTTTATTTAATACATGACTCTGTTAATTAAATGAAATTGGACTACATTCTGTTGATTCTGAGTTGGCTTTCTTAGCAAGTACGGCTAGGCGCCATCACGGACCGAGGTGGAACTTTGGGTCATCACAAGTTGGTATCAGAGCTCTAGGTTCTAAGGGTCTCACGAGGCACCAACTGGTTCTGTAGAGTCTTGTGGATCGGTACGAAGAAGTTTGTACTTATCTCTAAGAGTCTACAAGATGTTAAGAAGTTTCCTTATTCCTTATCGTGCGATTTTATCTCGACTTGAAGCCTATATATTCAGTTCCCTTCTACTCATTCATACACGATGTTGAGCACTCGATATCAGTTGATATCCAACAATTCGTGGTGATGTTGCACCTGTGGTGTGGGATGTTATTCCCATGTGTGGAGGGGTTCCCATCAATAGCCACCCCAGTGTTGATATTGCACATGCGTTTTGGGCATTGCATAGCATATTATGATGCTTCATATGTCGGTTTCGGCAGGGTATTAGTGCAGAGTATTAGGGTGATTACTTACGTGTCACGACAATTGAAACCGTGTGAGGATAACTATTTGGGTCATGATTTGGAGTTTGGCATGTGTTCCAGCTGAGAGAGGCATTTGCACTTTGAATGTTTAGGTCTTGGTTTATAGAACTGTAAGATTGGGCATTTCTAAATATAGTGTAGTTCTTTCTTGTGTGGGTGCATGATTGTCTTTGTTTAAATGCATCAAAACTTGGCAGTGTGATGATCTACATTTGCTTGTCCATAGGGACACGATGTGGTATGGTGCTAAAGAGGTGGTCCTTAGTGTGATGGTCCGTTTTGACTTTATGGTCAAATTTGCATTTTTAATGTTGATGGCTCGGCGGGATCCTTGGGAAGGCTCGTAATTTGTGGTATTTTGTTCATATGGAGGATATAGAGACGTATCCTGATTCGAGGTAGCATTATGGGTGATGGAGGATGAAGAAGGACATTAGTAGGCATGACTTACGGTGTTTGATTATGAGCAGGTTGTGGAAAGAGGTCGAGTGGATTTCTTCAGAAGGTGGCTATAACCTATGTGGAAGTGGAGGCATATCGTTATGGATTTTGTGGCAAGGTAGCCACATGCTTTGAGGAAGTATGATGCCATTTTATAAGTATTGTGGGAAAATGAATAAGTCTGTGCATTTCATTTTAGTGATAAAAAGGGTTTTGAATTTGATAAGAAGGGTTTGATTTAGCTACAAAGGAATGCAAACGTTTGATTATCATCTTGGTGTGTTATACGGTCTTAAGTTTTGGATGTCTATACTGATCTTTCAGATGTTCATTAGTGAAATGAAACATATTCTTCCAGCCTATGTACGAGTGTAGACTTGAGGGGGATCAATTGATTATATAGTGGTGGAGCTCTTGGCAAGGTCATAGAAAGAATTGAGGTTACACAGGTGGGATATCTCTGTGAGAAGATTTGAGGTGGTATGATTCCTTATGCGCTTGCTATGGAGAGTTTTACCTTTTATCCAATGGGATGTATGTATTATGATGCAATTCTGGATTACTTGAGGTAGATGGAACGAGTGTCATGACGGTGAGTATGCATTTGGGATGTGTTATGGTTATAGAAACATGGGCTTATGAGAAATTTAGCTGAGTAACAGTGGAAGATCATGGTAATTAAGGAGGAACAACCATTGCAAGTTCTTGGGTTATGTGATTGTGGCTTAAATACAAGTGGGGGACCTTACCATCGATGACTAAGTCACATGGTCATGTGTTGTTTCAGTATTGGAGGTCGGTACGCTTGTAGATTAGTTATGGCTGAGACGGGTGACTTCGAGATTGATTCGGGGGAGGGGGGAGAATTTGCGAGAGACGTGCTATATTTCACCTGGTTGTTATGTGGAGGTTGTGGAAGGGCTCAGGGTGGATAGTCCTTTGGGGATAGTGTGAAAGGGAAAGGATTCACTCAACTGGTCTTTTGTAGTATTCATGTGCTAACATAGAACTAATAATTTGGCATGTTTGGCTATGTACTCGGGACTAGGACTGAGTGGGTGACTCTCAAGGACGGTTCTAGTGGGTTTAAGATTCAAGGTGTAGCACCTAAGAATTTCCAAATTTGTGTGACACTAAGGATATGAGATTCTTATTGGATTATGGAAGACACTTAGAGTATTTATACATTTCTAAAACATTATTGGTTATGTGCGGTTGCGTTTGAGAGATGGAAGAAACATATTCAGAGAAGATCTCTTAAGAGAATTAATTTAGGTTTGAGGTACTATTGGGTGTATAATAGGGAATAAAGTGGCTTACGAGTCTTAGGACAACGAGATGTCTTGTTAGGATCACTTGGGATGAGTATTCATTGAGATCTATAGTGTATTGGGAAGGAGAAGTGTTTCTAAGGCAGGTAGTGAGTAATCTGAAGAAGTTTGATCCTTTTAGTAGCGACTTGGAGAAACATAGTAATAGAGGTGACCGGTTCCATAGTATAATAGGGCCATATCGATGTTTTGTGGTAATACCTTCGGGTTTGACAGTCTGTGACACTTGGTTGATTCACAGAGATTCAATTATGATGATTTGGTTATGTGCAAAGGGATTTCCGAAGAGAGGTGATAATTTGACCACGACTTGAGGTTGATGTATTCTACGGGTATGGGGAGGTTGTTACGTGTTGTGATTTTTCTCCTAAACTAAGTTAAGTGGAATATTATCAATGAAGTGTATATCATGTTAGTGATTCAGAGTTGATAATGGGATTCTCATATTTTTCGTGTTGAGGCATGATAGATGCGGTGTGCCATGTGGGATTGAGATTGAATGGACAAGGTTGCAGTTCCGTTTTGAAAGAAGTATAATGAGGTATATGTAGCATAGGTATTTATCGTGTTTAAGAGAATGCGAGCACTGCCTTGCATCACCTTATGAGAGTGTGCGTTGTAGAAGGCGCATTATATATTGATTTTTTGAGGCTTGACTAGTACTATAAAGATCGTGTGGTTGGTAACCGTGGATGTTCGGGTTTTTGCTACTTGGTGCGGAAGGTTTATGGGAGTATTTCTCATGAGATGATTTTGTACGCGTGATTTATCAGTCATTTAAGTGCAAGAGATAGATATCAGGTATAGGAATTTTTTTGTATTCTCGAGGTATAGAGATTTCATCCTTGTGGAGGCAGATTATTTCCATTGGTTGTGGACTATGGAAATGTATTAAGGGCTAACAGATGATCGTATGTGCCATTGATGATATCATTGTGGATTTTAGGAGGTTATTTACCTATTATAGGATGATCTAAATCGGTTTTAGGGGCCATTGGTAGGCCTAAGGAGAATGACTATTCTATACTGGAGTATTCTATATTGGATCATATTTGCTTACTCAGAGCAGTTTTTTCTACGGGTGTGTCATCGGGCCGAATGGATGTTATTTTTTTCCTTATTTTTTTTATGTGTTACTCATGTATGCTATGATGGGTTGTGAGGCTTTGATTGTACATGTGCATTTTGTGGCCCTATTTAGGCCTTGTGGTGTTATAGGTGTGAGATGGCTCTTGAGATGTTGATTTGTTATTGCACTGTAGTTGTGCTTGCCTTTTTGTAGCGCTCTGAGCTATCTGTCTTCCTGTAGTTTGTGTTTATGACAATATATTCCTATTGTTGATACATATGTGTTTAGTGAGCATGTGGATTTTGACTTAATAAGTATCACCGTGTGGATCAGTTTGATAATTGGATCGGGCTGCATGCCCCAACAGTTTTATGTTTGGATACGATTTTTGGTGCTTACTTCCTGTGTCTTGTTTCTACCTTGTGGGATGTATTTATAGCATTATGCTTTTGTGATTATATATGTCAAGCTGGTTGGACAGTTCTCTCATTTGGTTCTCTTTCCGTCATTGGATACATTTGATTTGTTGCTTGTTTGGTTTATAGATTGCGTCGTATGTAGTTCTAGATGATGTTTGGTGTGGCATGTTGGTCGGGCGGTTTGTACTGGTTGATACGAGGTTTTTGGGCTTGGAATTAGTGCAATTGGATTTGGATATATAAGGTGTGGCCTGAAGAAGAAGTCATTAGTCAGCTCAGATATAGTGGTTCTTGTTAGACGAGAGAACCCCGCGATTTGTTGATCTAATGGGTGGTTATGAGTTTCTACCGGATTGTTTCATCATTAACAGTATTGCAAATTTTTAAAGCAAGGTTCTATTTTATATAAGGTATATTACCAGTACCGGGTTTGGTAATGAGCAGTTATTGTGGCCTGATAATATTGTTGAGTACATGAGCTTTGGGTACATCGTGTGATTATATCTTTGCAGTACATTTAAGATTCATACAGTGAATATATGCAATAATCAGAGCTAAATGGAGGTTTCAAATGTTGGAATTTGGTTCTAAGGATTATGAGCCAAGGTTGAAAGAAGAACTTTCAGTTTGGATTGTATGATGGGCTTATATGGTTTGAGGTGATGTGAGATTACCCATAGGTATGTGTATGATGAGCCATACAGTGATTAGGTAGATTCTGAACAACTTTTAGCACATTCAAGGACGAACGTAGGTTTAAGGTGGGGAGAATCTTTAAGGCCTCATAAAAATTTTACCTAGAAAATCGGTACTTCATGATCAGTTAAAATTATTTTCTATTACATTTTAGAGTGAGAGAGAGAGAGTTCTAGGGGGAGGAAACTAAATAACACCCAAAATCCATCAATTTGTACTAAGTCTTTGAAGAGTATCAAGAAATCTTTCACATTTCAGGTAAGAATCTAAGCTTAACCCAATAATTTTTGAATATCTTTTAAAGGTGAGTAACTACTTAGATAATTCATGGGCTCGGGGTAAATTGTCTTGCATGCATGTGTGGTTAGGATCAATGTAGGCTAATAATGGCTAAGGATGGGGAATGGGGCTGTATAATCTACCATAAAAGAGCCACCAGACCTTAATGAACACATGTTGTATCATAAAATGCTCAAGTGAGCTGGGAATTATGATCGACTTCCTAATCTGGATTTCATCTGTCAACTTACCAAATAGATTGAGATTGCTATGAATTCCGGATAATTGTAGAGCCAAAAGAAGCGCAATTGAGATATGTATGGCTAAAACCCTATTTCCCTAGATATCGGACCCCCATGGTGCCCCTACGATTTGGCGTAGGTTGTGAATCTTGACTGATGTAGTAGATTTCATATTGACGTACTTGTGTAGTAAAGCCTATGTGTAACTTGCACTCAAAGTATCCTCATCATGCTATGATTGTTACTTAATAATGTCTTGTATTCGTGGAAAATGTGTTAAATTGCCATAGAAAGTGACAGTCCCTACATGCCCATGGTTCATGTTGTTCTCATCCGTACTTGATGTTTGCACTACATGATTTGCTGATGGAATTGGTAAGAATGTGAAATGGGTGGTAAGGAACTTGAGTTGTGATATGCGGCCAAGTGCCAATCATGAATTAATAATTGTGGCCACTAGCATTTACCGAATTGAATATGTGCATGAAATGAGAGATGAGATGATTGATAAAATTTTAATGTCTTAAGTAAGACGGCCTAGCCGATCGGGCCGAGATCGGACACCATGCCGCACACATGGTGGTACTGTGCTATGAACTAAATTGAAATGGAACCAGGAAATTATATTATGGATACATGTCTCCAAGGGAGACGACCTAGCCGATCGGGTCGTGATCGGACTCCATATAAAAGTATGGTGGTAGAGTGGATGATAAGATGGTAATGCTAGCGATGGCCAAGTTAAATTATATTGATTTCTCTTGATGGTTTAAGTGATTTCCTATTTGATGATTGAGATGTCGCATATGTTCTCTTTATTTAATGATTAACCTTCCTTGCATTTTATTGATGTATTTTCTTTTCTGAGAAGATGGGTTTTAAGTTATACATACTAGTACTATTCGATGGTACTAACTCCCCTTTTGCCGGGGGCGCTACATCTTTGAATGGATGTAGGTTATCCCTTAGCAGACATTACCGGTCGCAGCTAGCAGCGTTTCCTCTCCTCAGTAACTTTGGTGATCCCCCTTCTCTTCCAGGGTATGAAGATGTTCTTATTTTGTTTTTATGTTACATGCTAAGGTATAGTCGGGGCCTTGTCGCTGGTGTTTGTCACAATTATCTTTTATATCTATAGAAGGCTCCGTAGACATTGTGGTGGGATGAGTAAGGGTTTTGGGGGAAGTCTGTGAATTGTGTTTACGCTTTTGATTTCGGTCTCATTAAATTGTGATATACATGTGCTTTAAACTTTTAATGATGTACTTACTGAATCATCTTAGTAACGCACTTGAAGTTTTCCCCATTGTCTAATTGATGAAATCATGTTTCCTCCTGATCGCAAGTGAGTCGGGTAGATTGTGTCTAACAGGATTGCTCGGCCTGGTTCACTCGGTTGAGCGTTGGTCGCGTCCCTCGGATTTCGGGCGTGACAAAATCTAACAACCCGACCAGCCATTTTGAGCTTTAGTATTTCGTTCGACAGTTTTAGACTTAGGTATCTTCATATGATGTATTATGACGTGTGTATATAGTTATTTTTTATGTTCGCATGGTTTGGGATTGATTTGATAGAATGATTTTCAATTTGGAATCTTTAAGTTGGAAGAGTCGACCAAGGTTGAAACAACCTCAGAATTGGGATTTTATGGTTTCAAAAGGTTTGTATGGTGATTTTGGACTTGTGCGTATGTTCAAATTTGAATTCGGATATTCCTGGAAGGTTTTGGCTCCATTGGCTCCATTTATTGAAAGTTGGGAATTTGCATAATTGAAAAGTTCATAGGTTTGACTAGAATTTGACTTTGGTATTATCGGACTTGGGTTGTGGTTTAGAGACCTTGTATAGGTTCATTTGTTGATTAGAACTTGTGTGCAGAGTTTTGTAAGCATGATTTGGACGCATTCGCCAAAGTTAAAATTTTTGAAAGTTAAGAGAATGATTTTGATCTTAGATTCGTGGTTTTGATGTTATTTAGGTGTTTTGAGACTTTGGATAAGTTTGGATATTGTATTTGGACTTGTTGGTATGATTGGACGGGGTCTCATGGGGCTCGGGTGTGATTCAGGATGGTTTCAAACCATTTTAGTTGAGTTTTGTACATATGATCTTCTCGTGTTTTGATATGTTTCGCGTCCGCAATCAGTGTGTCGCGTTCGTGTAGAGTATTTTGGTTGCTGGTAATTCATGCAGCGTGTTCGTGATGATGTCCACATTCGCAGAGTATTGTGGATGATAGTTATGGCATTCGCATAGGTGACTTTGCGTTCTCGAAGTGTTGGAGAAGATTGGTTAGTAGTCTTTTGCGTTTGCGCATGGTATATCGCGTTCACGTAGTTAAGGGTCCACTTGGACTTCGTATTCTTATGGCGCATGTCGCATATGCGGTGAAGGTTTTTTAGGCGTTGGGTTTTTTTCTTCACGAACGTAGAGCTAAGGTCGCGTTCGCATAATGTCCTGGTGTTGGGCAGTGTATTTAAGTTTCCATTTTCAAGATTTTACCCATTATTTCATATATTGAGCCTTAGACTTCGAGAAGAGGAGATTTTGAAGAGAAATTTAACTACTACCTTGGAGGTAACTGTTTTCCACTTGAATTTGGTTATACATATTGATTACTCATGCATTTCTACACCTAAATCATGGAATTTTGAAAGGAAATTTGAGATTTTGTCTACACTTTAAGAGAGTGTATATTTGGGTTTTGACCCTTGATTTGGACCCCGATTTGGAAACTAACTATATATTTAGACTCGCCAGGTTATTGGTCATCGAATTTTGGTATTGGTCTCAAATTTTGGACAAGTAGGGCCGATTGAGGTTTTGGGAATTTTTCAAAGATCGGAGCTTTATGGTTGGGATCGCTTCCTGTAGCATTGTTTGAGTTCCTTGGATGATTTTTGACTTGGATTTGTGTGATTGAAGGTCTAGGGCGAGGTTTTTACATGAGATGTGATTGAAGCTAGCCCAGAAAGAGGTAAGTCTCTTGGCTAACCTTGTTAAGAGGGAAACTCCTAGGATTTGACTTGGTTGATATGTGTTTAAGGTATTGTGGGTGGTATATTTAAGTGGTGGCAAGCGTATATGCACTTACCAAGTTTATATCATGCCCGGGATAGAATTGAGATACTTTATGCCTTGTTGCGACTATGTGCTCATTTGATTCATGATTTATTTGATTTATGTAACTATGTTGCTCTCTTATTCATGTTAGAAATCATGCCTAGGATTACAATTATTTACGAAGGCGTGGGAACTTATCCTTGATATGTTTAATTTCTTAATTGACCGTAACCACACAGAGATTTGATGAGCACATATCCGTATGATTTTTATTAAGTCCTTGTGCACCTTTTATCTAAAATTATTGAGAATATGCATACATTTTGAATAAGGATACTTGATTTGGACTAAGAACTTCAGCACAAAAGGCAAAGTGTGCGGATGAGATATAGTTATGGCACATTGGACATAATGACCCGATATTAATTTATTAGGGATTGCTATTATTCCCCTCTTTGCGTTTGGATTTGGTACCTTCCCTCCGGAGTTAGGTGATTATCCATATTAATTTGGTCCCTGTGTGTGTGGATGATACATGGATTTTGTACTAGGACGATTCATGGATTTTGTATCGGGTTATTGTGATACATGGATTTTATATCGGGTTATTGTGATACATGGATTATGTACCGGGATACATGGATCTTGTATCGGGGTACATGGATCTTGTACCGGTTTGAGAATGCAATCATATTCTTCATTCATTCAGAAGCAATCATTTAAAAGCTAACTATTGCGCACCATGTATACATGCTAGTTAGGAGCCTTGACTCCATTGATTGAAGCATGCTAAATTCACTTTCCATACTTGAGCAGTGTTACGATTCTCTCTTGAATTGGAAAAGCATGCTTTAGGTCTTTTGAATCATTTTATATCTTGATTCCTGTTGATCATGGGGATATATATTGTTCCTTCTCCAAGATTGTTATTGCAACTGTATTATGAGTATTAGGATGCATCTAAGCCTCACCACTACTTCTTTGAAGTTAGACTTGATACTTACTGGGTATCGACTGTGGTGTACTCATACTATGTTTATGCATATTTGTACAGGTTCTGAGACTAGTATTGTAATAACATGTGAGTTGAGTAGGAGTGTTGTGACGACCCAAAGGGGTCATCACCTATTTTATTACCCATTCCGTACTTTCAAGGCCTTGAAAACCTCATCTGCAGTTACCTCAATTTGCGCGCAGTCCGGGCACGTAGCCGTACAGCTTAAATATGAAATTCTGTGAAAAATGCTAAGATTTGATATTAAAATGAGTAAATTTGACTCCGGTCAACATTTTGGGTAAACAGACCCGGACCCCTGATCTGACAGTCCCGGAGGGTCCGTAGGAAAATTTGGGACTTGGGCGTATGCCTGGAATCGAATTCCGAGATCCCAAGCCCGAGAAATGAATTTTTGAGTGAAATTGTTTTTCTGAAATTTGTAAAGAAAAGTGAAATGGAAATTTGTTAGAATGTGTTGGTATCAGGCCTGTGTTTTGTTTCCAGCGCCCGGTACAGGTCTTATATGTGGTTTAAAATATTGCTGTGAAGTTTGGTTGAAATTGGACGTCGTTTGACGTGTTTCGGACTTAAAACTCTAAATTTGAAAGTTTATAAAGTTTGAAGAAAAACTAGTGATTTTGAGGTTTGATTCGTTGTTTTTGATGTTATATTGGCAATTTGATCGCACGGTTAAGTTCGTAGAATGTTGTTGAGTTAGTGCATGTGATTGATTAGGAGCCCCAAGGGCTCGAGAGTGTTTCAGAGGTGTCTCGGAGTGATTTTTGAACTTAGGAAGATTGTTGGTTTTTGGCTTCAGCAGTTGCAGGTCCATTTGTTCTTCGCGATCGCGAAGCCTCTTCCGCGTTCGCGAAGCCTCTTCCGCGTTCGCGAAGCCTCTTCCGCGTTCGCGAAGCTTTAAGTTTTTCCTTCATCGCGTTCATGTCCATTCCCTCGCGATCGCGTAGGGTTATTTGACCCTGAGGTCTTAGCCCTCTTTTCCTCTT